>PVLA01007569.1:0-57937 GCA_004027455.1 Hydrochoerus hydrochaeris | reverse complement strand
CAATTTGCATAATCATAGTAAAATATGAATAATAATAAGAAATTAGTACTATTGCAATCCGTGCAGGTTACTTAGTTTTCATCAGATCCATATACATGCATTGTGTGTGTAGTTGTTTGCATACAAACAGGTATATTTGTACAACTTCATCATATTCAAAATTCATAACTGTGTCAACCTCAGAAGTTTCCATAGTACCCTCTCATATGGCAATAATTGTTTTGCAGTTCCTTATATTTGTTCACAAAATGTTATATGAGTAGAATAATATATAGTTTAAGGTTAGCTATTTTATGCAGTCTGACCCTTTTGAGGCTCATTGAAGTTGTTGCTTGAATGCTTTGTTCTTTTTATTGATTAGCAGTGTTCTGTAGTATCAATATACTAAAGTTTTTTTTCTTTTCACTCTAGCTACTGAAGTTTTTGGGAATATATCCTCTTTTTCACAATTATGAACAAACACATTTTGGTAATATTCATTGTTGGACTAGTCTGACCAAATCTGCCATGCATCTTAGTGTACACATTTGTATGTGAATGTAAGTGTTTATTTCTCTGGGGTAAATGCACAAGAGCCCAATTGCTGACTAGTTTGGCTAAGGCCCTTTCCAGCTTTAAGAGAAGCTTCCAAACTATTTTCCAGAACTGTGATGATAGCATCACTGTCATCATCTTGTAAAGGCAGAAAAGGCCCATATCCCAAATTTCATTTAGATGTTGCTGTCCACATGAAAATAATATGCAAATGTTTACTATTTATATGAGGTCTCTAAGAAGGGAGGGTTTGTTTTTCTAAGAGGTCTGAAATGCTCTGAGGTAAATAAGGAAAGGAGGTTGGCTTAGGACTTGTCTCTGTGGTTCGAGGTTGAGGTTGGGGTAAAGGTTCTCTTGTATATGCAGTGATTTGTATGGTTTTCATCTCCCAAATCATCGTTAGTTTACCTAGATGCAGGGAATAGAGTGAGGATAAAAGACTGTCAGGAACCATGATAAAAATAATGAAGCCAAACTCCTTATTAAAAAAAAATGAACTAGTTGACCACATTCTTACCGGCTTTCAGTGTTATATTTTTTTCTACTTTAGGTGTTCTGCGAGGTGTGCAATAAGATCTCATTGTCATTTTAATTTGCATTTTTATAATATGTTACACTTACTTACCTCTCATCTATATTTATAGCCCTCTCCTTGAGTTGAAGGTCCATATTTTTATCTATTTTCTCACTAAATTGCTTAGGGATGTATTTTAAACTTATCTAAAATCTGAAAGAAAATACAGGTATGCTTACTAAGACAAATGAAACAAGTGAGAGATAGCTATCTCTACCTTCAATCAGCTTAGAAAAATACACCAGTAGAAAGAATGCACTGGCCAAATTCACAAAGCAGCATTATTCCCAGGGGAAAACAAATTAGTACTGTTGATGTTTGAGGAAACCAAAACAAAAACCTATTTCATCTGTCCACCAGAGATTGTTTGAAAGACTCAGAGGCATCTAAATAAAATCCTTGTGGAAACAATTTATATGGAAGTCAAAAATTTATACACTAAAACTGAACTTTGGGAAATGTATATTACATATTTTTTCTAAAACTGCTTTTACCATATGCATTCCTCTCACTAAACATTGAAGAAAGAGTTAATTGTCTTGAATTGGGAAGTCAAAGTTATCTCAATCTCCTCTGTAACACCATCTTTTGCAGTTCGCAGAGCACATCAGGCTGAAGTGTGCACTTTTCCTCAGTGATTTTCATCCCTGTTCATTCTCCTTCTGTCCTGCTTGTTACCTACCAATGCAGGTCGAAAGTTATGGGTCACTTGTGTGTGGAAATAGCTCCAGTCCAGGTGTGTTCTTGTGAAACTCAGTAATCATTATTTTGATGCAAGAATGAGCCAGACTAATGCCATTTTAGGTTGCAGCCAACATTTTAAGTATAAGAAAGATGTATGATCCTGTTCTCACAACTTTTTCTTGTAAAACTAAGCACATGGACCAAACTGTGAAACCTCACCCTTCACCCTGAGCTGTTGAAAGATGATTGGTTACACCTTGCCCTCTGCCCTTGATAGAAAGCACCTCCTGTTGCCTGTTTTTGCTTGGAACTAAAACTGTGTATAAACCTGACTCAGTTATTCTTTGAGGTCAGTGTCCCAGTAGTTTTCTGGATGCTTTCCACCAGCTAATAAAGCTTGCTTGTACCCACTTTCTACCTCCATGGGTGATTTCTCACATTTCTCTTTCTGCCTTAACCTTTGAAGACCCTAGTGTGATTCTCATGGAAGGCCCTCCAGAAGGAAAAGTATCGACCCAAATCAACTGCTGTGAGATGAGACAATAAACATGCTCACCTGACCTAGGCAAGAGTTGGTTTCACTTTTTGACTTGTCCAGGGACTTGTTTACCTGAACTTTGGAACTGGCAAAATTTCAGGCTCTTACCTCCAAGACATGGTGGTCATTTGTCTAGACTGTGTCAAGAATTACAGACTAGCAGGGGACCCAAAGCACCCTAGCAGTCTGTTTGATCAAATTGGATGGTCAGGGATGGATTAATTTGATCTGGGAGTGTGTTTGGCGTGTCTGTTCTTTGACATTTTTCTGTTTGTTCTGTGTCTCCTTTTTGGAGCCACCTGCCCATGACTTCAGGTGTCTGTTATTGCCACGATCCTCGCCAACCTTGTGATCATGAACATCAGATTTCTATCCTCCCTGACTGGACTTTTTCATCATAAGTGCAACCAGAGACCCTCATACCAATCGACTGGCAAAGATTGTCACCAGAGTTGCAGTATCTCTAATTCGTTGAGTCTGGGACTTCTGTTTTGGATTCCTTGTGGAGTGAGTTGGAATGATTGAGATAGGAGACATTTGTTCTAAAATCTAGTACAGTTAGCTAATATGGGGGCCATCCCCTCAAAGTCTACTGCGCTAGAATATATGATTAAGAATTTTTACAGGTGTAAAAATGATTATGGGTAAAAATAAAGGCAGGAAAGTTGTGAACACTCCATGAACTAGAATGGCCCTCCTCAGGACATGGCTGCCTGAGGGAAATTTAGACACCAAGGCAACTGCGAGGGTGTGGAATGCGCAGAGGGCATCCTGATCAGTTCCCCTGTATTGACTCCTGGTTGAAGGTGGGCTGAGTCCTTCTCCACTGGTTAGGGTGTGTGGTCCCCTAAATGAGTCTTCCTCATGAGCAGGGAGGCCTAGAAAAGGAATGTTAAGAGTTTTTTGGTGCAATAGAGAAGAAGAATATAAGAAGAAGTAAAAGTGGCCTTTTTATTTAAAGGATGTGGAGAGGAGACCATAATCAGTAAGGCTTTGGCTTTCTCCTCTGACTAGATATGGGAGTGTAGGATATATGTGACCTTTGACCGGATGTGGTGATTGGGGCGGGCATTGATGACACATGAGGAGCTGACTGGAATTTTCTTTGAGCACACTACAAAAGAAAGAAGGGAATTGTAGTCGGGGAAGAAGGAGGACGTGGCCTTCAGGGTAAGCATCTCTGATTTGGCCTTCCACCATGTTGAACTGCAGCCACAATGTCCTATAATTTATTCTATGACAAAACTCTTTCAAGGAAACCACCAGTTGTGTCATCAATCCCTGAGGAAGATGACCCATTGGCAACTGCAGCACCACCTGTGACCCTTCCCCAGGTGACTCCTTATGCTCAGTGGCATTCAAACCAGAGATAGGGCCAGACTCCACCTCTGGGGATTCAAGACTGTGGGTCCAGCAACCCTCTTCACCAAATGCCAGTGGCAGGGGAGGAAAGACAAGCCCAACCCATTATGGTCTATGTCCCTTTTAGCAGAAGTGACTTGTGTAACTGGAAGGCCCTAAACCCACCTTTTCCTGAATAGCCCTGTGCCTTAATTACTCTTGAGTCAGTTTTCTGGTTCACACTCCTTTCTCCTCTAAGGAAAGAGATAGGATTTGGAAGGCATCAGTGGATCAACGTAGGAAAGAAACTGTGAGCACAGAACAGGATCAACAGGAAACCGTAAAAGAGACCCTGCCTCTAGAAAAGCCCCACTTTGGGGCCCCAATACTGCAGATGGTATGCATGTGCTAGAGGCCCACCACTGAACCTTAAACTGTGGCCTGATCATAGCAGACTGAGGGCCCACAAATCTAAATAAGGTAACAGAAGGGAATGACCAAAAAGCCAAAGGCAAATCTGAATTGCCTCCTAGACACTTATTGGATTTACATGCCTTTTGACCCAGAGGACTCAGAGAATGCCGAGACTGTCAACATGGCTTTTGTTATCCAGTTGGGCCTTTTTGCTGTCATGACTATGTCACAATTGGTAGAAGTAGCCCAAAAGATGTACCACAACAGGGAGGAAGCTACCAAAAAGGTGGAAAATGAAAGAGGAAAAATGGTGGCTAAAAGAACAGGCTAAAGTTTTGGCGGCAGCTTTCTGAAAGGCTACCAAACCAGGGTCAGTAAGGTTAAGAATGAAGGAAGCAGATCAGAATGACTTCATTTTCCAGACCAAGGTGCTATTAAAAAGAGAAGGGACGTTTTAAAAAGAGTCCCCAAATCTGCTTAAGGAGGAAAAGGTCAAAGTTTTGGTGGTAGAAACTGGAGAGACCTCAGACTGAGGAAGTCATGGGTCACTGCCATTTGGTCCCAGGGAACCCAGGATAATGGGAGATGTGTGAGGAAAGCCAGTTAGGTTCCTGAGAGACACTGGAGTAGAGGTTTCCATGATTACCCAGCCAGTGGTACCAACCACCAAGCAAAAGGCATACATCCAAGGGACCATCAGGGGAACCTCCACTTATTCATTCTATGTACCTAGTCAGATTTAATTAAGATGGCAGTTAGCTGCTCTTTTCTGTTGGTGCCTGACAGTCTCTTTCCTCTCCTGGGATGAGAGTTCCTCTGAAGATTACAAGCCCAGATTTCCTTTACCCTACAGGAAGATACCCTCTCAGTGGGGAAACCTGTCTTATCACACTTGATTACTGTAACCCTACCCATGAGGGAAGAACACTGCCTCCTAGAGAGAGGGCACCTGGCCCCAGTAGATGCTGTTTCTCTGTTCTGGACCCATCAGCTCCCCTTAGTTTGGGCAGAAGACAACCCACCTGGATTGGCAACCGACATCCCTCCTGTCCTTGTCAGACATGTAAGCCATGCTGACCAATTCAATTTAGGCAGCATCTCATAGATCTTACAGCTGGACAAGAAAGTAAGCCCCACCTTCATAGGCTGCTAAAAGCTGGAATTTGGCCTAATCCCTGGAGTACTCCCTTTCTCCCTGTTAAAAAATCTGGGAGCAGCTAACATTTTTCTTGTAACTCTACTTCTCATTGTTCCTAACACCTATGATTTGTTGAGGCTGCTCCTACCATCCTGGATCTGGTACACTGTTCCTGATTTAAAAGATGCCTCATTTTGTATTTCCTTAGCTCTGGATTCCCAAAGGATATTTGCCTTTGAATGGGAAGAACTTGAGAAGAAATATAAATGTCACTTAACCTGGACCAAGCCTTCTCAGGTATTTAAAAACTCCCCTACAGTATTTGGGGAAGCCTTTCCAATGACTTGGTGTGTTTCAGCCAGGAAAATTTTAAAGTCACTTTGCTTCAATATGTTGATGACCTGCTCCTAGCTACAGAAACCAAAGAGTTCTGCTATTAAGGGACTGATAAATTAGTGAGACTGCTCCAGCCCAAAGGCTATTGAGTGTCTAGGAAAAAGACTCAGCTTTGTGTCCAATCAGTTAGATTTAGACCTTGGAGCTGGAAAAAGATAAGCAAGTCAGTATTTATATTGACTCTCAATCAGCCTTTGCCACTCTTCATGATTACTACAGGCTGTGTGGCTGCCCAAGAAGATGACTGTTATACACTGTCCCAGCCACAAGAGGGGAGATTCACTTGAGGCCAGAGGCGACCATGCTGCTGATCTGGCAGCCAAGCAGATAGCCAATCTGAATGTTCCCAGATTTGGAAAGGGGCTTGTGGCACCATACTTAAAACCACTTACTTATTTTGAGGTTCAATTCAAATGGGCTAAAATCAGAGGGAGCCACAGGCCACAGTGACTGACAAAGGGTGCCAGTAAGGACAATATTCCTCCCTGGAGCTTTAGGATGGCCTGTAATTAGTGACTTGCATGCCCAGACACACTTGGGAAAGACTGCCACAGTGGAGATACTTTGCCAACATTTTTACATCCCTAGGCTTTGGATGCCATGTTCCTTGGTGGTTAAATGTGAAACTTGTACCCACATTAGTCCTGTACATCACCAGCCTGAAGTTCAAAGAGAAGCAACTACCCCATTCAAAGATATTGAGGTCAACTTCAGTGAGATCCATCTGACCACGGGAAACAGGAAGTATCTGCTTCTCCTGATCTGTACCCATTCAGGCTGGGTGGAGGCCCTCCCCACTAAGACTGAGACCTCTAGGGAGGTGACCAGGGCCCTCCTGGAGCTGATTCCCCTCTGGAATGGGCTCCCTATGACCACTGGGTCAGATAATGGGCCAGTGTTCATGGGTAAAGGAGTCTCGGGATTAGCCTCAGCACTGGGGCTAAAATGGAAGCTCCACATGGGCTATTAGCCTCAGAGATATGGCCAGGTGAAAAGAAAAAATTGTGCCCTCTAGGATACTATGGTCAACCTCTGCCAAGAGGCCAGAGACACATGATGATGCTGTTGCCCTTGGCCCTGCCCCAGGCTCAGTGCATGCCATACTGATGGTCTTACTCCTTTTGAAGTTCCGCTTTGGAGGCCTCCTGCATTGAAAGGGCTGCTAGAGACCAGGTCACTTAACCTTTGTCGGCAGGTGAAGGCTCTCTAGCAGGCCTTTGAAGAACTTCAACAGACTGTTGAATCGCCATCCCAGATATGGATTTCAGGTTAGGACATTCCTAGACACTCCAAGTTAGGAGAACATCCTAGAGGAGGAATGACATGGGAATGAGCCAGACTAATGCCATCTTTGGTATCAGCTGACATCTTAGTTATAAGAAGGGTGTAAGATCCTATTTTCACAATCGTTTCTGGCAAAAATAACCTCATGGGGCAAACTGTGCACCCTGATGGAAAGTATGCTCTGTGCCAGCTAGATTCCAAAACAAAACATCCTTGCTTGTTTTTATCTGGAACAAAAACTGTGTATAATCCTAACTTAGTTGCTTCTTGGGAGGGTTGACATCCCAGTAGTTTGCTGAACACCATCCACAGCTGATAAAGGTTGCTTGTACCAGCTCTCTGACTCTGTAGGTGATTTTTCATGTTTTCTTTTGTTTACTATAACAATTTGCAACACATCATACAGCATTCATTAAAGTTTTGTTTATCTCTGCTCTTGCAGAAGTACGTGACGACTGCTTTCCACCATTCTCTCCTGGCGGTCTCCTGGTCTGCAGCTGTGCTGTTGGTCACTGAGTTCACTGCTGAAGATCCGACACTCTGTGAGCACTGTTGCCGCCTCCTGCAGCTCCTGAGAAGGAGATGCCTTATCTAAAATTGCTTTTTTTCTATTTCCAAGTCACTGTCTATAATTTATGTTCGTTTATGTTTCTTTATAGAATTTAAGAATATCGAAAAGGTGTATTATATGTTTGTTACTTGTTCAATTTAGATCTCGTCTATAACAATGTAAACTTCAGAAGGGTCAGGACTAAAATGTTTTGTTGTGACTGTCAGTGTATCTTTAGCTGCTAGGCCAGTGTACAGGACATTGTATTATTCATGTAATATATGTGAAATGAAGGAATGAAGCAATGGAGAAACTATTCTTCTGGGTTTGACTTATGCTTTTTTTAAAGAATGACTTCCATACATTCAAAATATTGAAATTTAATAGCAAGAATATCTGATTTACATTTTTTTTTTATTTTCAAGAGAGTAAAACAGAACAGTAAACTGAAGCAAACCAAAACAATGATAGGGCAGTAGGAAATCCACAATTGTTACCATATTACTTATTATAATCCTCTAAAGAGTTTTGCAAAACGCTGCCCCCAGGCCTGCAAAGTCAATCAAACTACATAAATGCCAGGTTACTTTCCTATTCTAGTTACTTCAGTTATCACCCTCTTAACCTGGGCCATGTCTGGTTGCTTATAGGGGTGGGCTGGAGGCAGAAGCGGTTTCTTCTTTGTTTCTCTCCGGCCCACAGGTCCTCTTTCAGGGTACAGGGAGGCTACTTTCCCTAGCTGTCAGGGCACACAGCGGCACACAGGGAGGTGGCACGGTTTCCCTGATGCTTCTCTCCAGTCATTAAGGCCTCTGCTGACACACAAGCCGGTGGGGGCCTCAGTGCTTCCCTGCTGGTTCTCCTTGGTGGCTGGATGGGCCTCCGCCTGCACATGGTGGGGTCAGGGGCTGCAATGCGGCTGGCTAGACCTCGGCCAGCATGCTGTGGGTGGGGGCCGCACTCCCGCTTTGCCCCCTCTCCCCCAGCAGGATTTAAGCCAGTGCGTGAGGGATGCTGACTGCATTGCTTCCACGATTTCTACTGTCTGGCAGGTCCACAGGCCTTGGTGATTTTATTTTTGCTGAATTACCAAGTTATCTCCCTCCATGGGTTTTAAGTCTCAGTTCAGATCCTTCCTGTGTTCATGGGACCCACCTCTCTCCTCCTCTTCTTCCTCATGCTCCTTTATTCCAGAGTCAAGAGCTAAAAGGTTCTTTCCCTGCTGCTCACCCCTCAGCCATTTCCCCAGAAGTCCTCATTTGCATTTTACAATTAATAAAAAAAATTCTAGCAATGTCTTAGCTTTATAAGTATCAGCTTTGCTTCTAATTAGCTTCCTTTTTTCTTCTTAGCTATTTCTTTGGAATGAGTCTTCATGCTTCCTGGGCAATCCTGCCAGAAGTTTAGCAACCGTGTTATTCAACAACCACTTGTTTTCCTCTTACGTACTTTTGCTCTGTAACTCAGTAATACCTGTTCTGATTACTATTTCCTTTCTTTTAGATTATTACATTTATTCGTGTTCCAAATTTTGGAACTGGAAATCTATTTACTCAATGTTACCCATTTCATCCATAGCTTTGCCATTTAAATTTATGTACTTTCACATAAGAACTACCTTATCTGAATCCTTTCCTTGTTTACTTCCATAAGTATTCAGTTCTGCATATGGAAAGCTTCTCATTATGCCACCTAGTTCGACAATAAGTAATTCAGAATTACTTGGTTTTCTCTCTAGTAATTGATTTAACACTATCTTGTAGGTACATATTTATATTTTGTGGTAATAGTTCATATATATATATATATATATATATATATATATATTGCGATGTACTCTGGCCTAATACATGGCCAATTTCCATAATTATTATATGAATTCTAGAGAAAGATCTATTTATCTTAAAGTCTGGATATAAACTTCTGCATGCTTTTCATGTTAAGAATTTTGTGTAAATATAACTTTACTAATTTTATTGAAGTATATTCTATTTTGAAACTAACTTTTCTAAAATAATTAAGGGATTGCTGTTAAAAATCACATGTAACCAGGCACAATGGTATATGCTTATCATCCCAAGTACTCAAGGACTGAGTGAGATAAGAGAATCACAAATTTGGGTCTAGTTGGGCAATGTAAGAGATTCGGCTAGATCCTGGAGCAATGAAAAATGAAATGGGTTAGGGACATGGCTCACTGTGAAGGGTCTAGATTAAATTCTCACTAAAATAACTAAATAATTAAATTCCAATCCCTTTGGGTAGCAGATGTGTGTGTGTGTGTGTGTGTTTTTCATTATTCTGACCTTTTTATAATATAAATAAAATTATTTTTAAAATAATTATACATTCATGAAATTTATAAAAATAGTTAAGCCAATTCCTGTATATTTCATACCCAATTTTATTTTTAATATTTTATATCAATAAATATTTACTGTTCAGAATGAATTAATATCACATTACTATTATTTACTAAAGCATATAGCTTATTCAAATTTTTAAGCATTGCAGTTTTTCTAATCTTCTATAACCCATCCACAGTATAAGATCAGTTTGAGCGACTGGACTTTTTAGTTTCTTCTTACCTATGAAAATGTCTCAGACTTTCCTTCTTTTTGAAGAGTTTTGATGCAGTCAAGTATTTTATAAAATGTCCCTTCACTGAAATTTTCAGGTTTTTTAAAAAATTATATTTGTGTGTGGTCTATGAGTGTTTAAGAAGTAGACTTGCAGAAATAAAATACAACTCTTTTCAATTAAAGTTAGAATACAAATAATCTATATAGTTCAATGTTGACATTGATGATCTGGCTGAAAAAATATTTGTCAAGTTTCTATACCACACAGTCCTCCTTTTTCTGCACTGTATTCTTTGGCGAGAAAATCTGTATATACAGCTGAGGGAAGTGCTAGAGAAGGAACTGTGTACCGCTTTAGTGAGGGAACAATACAGCATAAACTATTCAAAATTCATTTGTGAGATCTTTGTATTCTCCAATTTATTTAATAATTCGTTTATATAACCATTGATTTTAGAAAATAGCTTCATAATTCAGATTATATTCCAACAACCAATTTATTTTTCTCAAATTATTCCACTTTAGGACATTTTATCAATAAAGTCACTATATGCATTTGGGCGCTGGGTTTCGATGGTCATATATTTTCAAATCATTAGGGAATAAATTCAGGAACTTGATACTGGATATCATGATAAAACTGCCTAATAAGAAATTTTCTTCCAAGAGGCAACACCACTTTGAACTGCCACCAGCATGAATTAAAATGCTTTTTGTTCTACTCACATGTGCTTTTGGTATTGTCCTTTTTTTTTAAATTTTTGAAGTCATTCTAATTGTGTTGTGCTTTATAATTGTTTTACAAAAAAATTCAGGAGTAACAAATAACTGTTAGCATCTTTTCATGTACTTTTTATCATCTTTACATATTTATTTAGGAGGTATATGTTCAAACTTTTTGCTGATTTTAATTGGTCGCAACATTTTATTGAATTTTAAGAATTTTTCATAGATTTCAAATACAAGGCCTTTATCAAACTAATTTCTTTGTATTTTTAAAATTCTATAGTTTTCCTTTTTATTTTTTATCACTGTTCCTTGCCCAATAAATATTTTTAACTTTACAAAATTCATGAGCTTTGGTGTAATCCATAAATTAATAACCAAACCCAGCATAACATACACACACACACACACACACACACAGATAAACAAACTTGACTGATAGGGTTGCTTACAGAGATGAGATTATAGTTAATTTGATAATTTTTACTTACCAGTTTTTAGCCTGTTTTCAATGTATCAAGTAACAGTGATGAACAGAAAAAAAGTTTGAAATTTTTTTTGCAGTTGAAAATATTTGATTTTATTTCTCTTTATTAAAAAAAGCTGATGCATAAAACCACAAAAAAACTGTATATATTATTAATTGGTCACCATGAGATATTTAATATATGTATATCTGTGCAATTTTTAAATAATGTCTAAGTTCCAATATATTTTTGCCTCAAACACATATCATTTCCTTATGCTAGAACCCCTAGATTCTCAAAACCACCATTCTGTAAGATCAGTTTGCAAAACTGTCTATGTGAGTAGGATAATACAATATTCATCTGGCTTGGTTCATCCAGCATACAAATGACAGAGTTTTGTTCTTTTTATGGCAGCATTGTATTCCATTTGCTACACACAATGCATTTTCTTTATAAAGTTTATTGATGTATGGATTCCTAGATTGTTTCTACTTTATTTTTGGCTATTTTGAATAATACAACGGGGCTGTAGATATCTGTTTGACATAATGATTTCACTTCCTTTGGCTATACATCCAGGAGGTGCGTTGCTGGATATTTCTGTAGTTCTATTTTTAAAGAAGTTTTCCTGTTGTTATACAACAATGACTATGTGAAGTTTTCAAAAATTTATCTTTAAAACCCCATGTAACTGCAGGCACTTGCATTTGTTTTTCAGAGAGTATTTTGTTAAATCATTTTAGCTCTACTTTGTATTGATTTTGACTATAAAATCAGCACAAAAATAATCTTTCAAATTTAATTTTAAATGATTTACTGTGGGATGAAATATGGGGATTTTTTTCCAGCTTAGTGATTTTATAAATTCCCAGTTCACAAGCTTGGAGATTAGTTAGGAAAAATAAAACGAACTGTGGATTGCATCTACACTTTAATTCTCACAAGTTATTTTCTTACCCTGAAAAGAACACAAAGGTTCACTGCATGCAAATCACAAAAGTCTCTCAATATAGACATACAGACAAACATATAGGCAAAAAAAATTCCTTTGGTGTTAGCAGTAATAGCCAAAGAAAGATAAACAGGAAAATATGAAAAAATCAATATTCCAAAGGCACTGAGAAATGAAGACCAGGAACCCATCTTTATGAAGGAAAAAGTAGATGGAACATAATTCGCTACATGCACCATTTTAAAATCAAGAAAAATAAAATCTATTTTTGAAAGCAACGCAGTTAAAAGAATGTGATACCTAAACACTAAAGAGACTTTGATGATCAATTTATCCATAACTGAGTACTTTTAAAAGTCAACCGATAAAAATGAAAAGGAAGGCATAATAGTTTCATCATAATAAAAATAAAAAGTTATTTTTAAAAACAGCCAGTTTCCTCATCTTCATAAGCAGATATAAATTTGTCTTCCTATTTTTGGATCATTATTTAAAATATAACTGAAAATCTTAAAAGAGTATTAAATTATTATTAAGGATTTTCCCTCTGTATAGTCTTCATAGTTTAAAATGTTAATGCTTAGATCACCTAATTGTTTTTTTTAACTGATTCTATATGATGATTGGCATATGGTAATTATCTCAAACATATAAGATGGTAACTCTAGTGAAGAGCTCTGACAGCTTTCCTTTTTTTTTTTTTTTTTTCTTTTTTCACAGAACTTAGCACTGCTATGGACAGGCTGCTTAAGTCCCTAAACCTTCCTTATGACACTATCAGTAGAAAATACAGTATTCAATACAAAGCAGATTCACAATTAACTGTTCAGAATGATTTTCTATTATGGTTACAGTTGAGGAATTCCTGAAAACGAAACTATAAACTTTGACAGGCTAATATTTACAGTGAAATAAATATCAATATGCAAATTTCACCAATATGCAATAAGTCATTGATTTGAACTTTGTTCTTTTTTAGTTTAAAAGGAAAAACAGAAAAAAGGATAGAAATGATAATTTTAAAAATAATAGGAGAGTAAGATTAGTTAATATATTGCATATTGTTATCTTAGATCTAGTTTTTCAGTTTTTAAGACCTACGCACAAAAAATGATCAAACAATCAAACAGTGATGGCATAAGCTATTCTTTTCAATGAACTAACAGAACTTCGTAGTATAGTTATCTATCTTGCATACATATACACACAGCTATCTATGTATACCTATGTACATATAATCTTTTCCTCTCCTGGTTTTATCCTTTTCCCCTCCCAGTTATTCTTTTCTCTTGAGCACTTTCTTTCCCTTTCATTATTATAGCATCTATTGTACATTTTGGATCTTATTACTCTTTCAGGTTTTTTAAATTTTTTATTATATGTATAGTAGGAGACAATTATGATATTTATAAATATGAGTTTATTTCACTTATGAGTGTGGTCTCAAGTTGCTTCCATATACCTATAAAAATCTCAATATTATCCTTTTAATAGATATTCCATTGCCTAAAAATGTCACATCTTTTAAATTTTATGCATTCTGCAGTTGATGGGCATTTGAGTTGTTTCCAAGATTTAGCTATTACAAATTATGCTGCTATAAACATGGGTGCACATATATTGCTGTGGCATAGTATTTTCAATTTTTCTGAGAAAACACCCAAAAAGGGAATAGCTGGATTAAATGACACTTCAATTCCTAGTTTTTTGAGAAGCCTCTACACTGATTTCCACAGTGGTTGCACCAATCTGCACTCCCATTAGTAATGTAGAAGTGTTCCTTTTTCTCCACAGGCCATTCAACATTTGTAATTAGTTGATTTCTTGATGGCAACAATTCTTTCTGGAATGAGATGGAATCTCAACTTTGTTTTAATTTTCACTTCTTGAATAACCAGTGGTGTCGAACATGTCTTCATGTATTTATTTGCCACTTGTATTTCTTCATCTGAGAAATGCATGTTCATCTCAGCTGCTCGTTTTTGGATTGGGTCTTTGAATTTGGGGGGCCTGATGTTTTTCAGTTCTTTATGTGTCCTAGATATAATTCTTTTGTCTGAGGGACACCTGGCTAAAATTCTTTCCCATTCTCTTGGTTTTCTTTTCACTCTGTTGGTGATTTCCTTTGAAGTAAAAAAAAATTTAATAAGAAGAGATCCCAGTTATTGATTCTTTGAAATACTTCTCATGTGGCTTGCATTTTGTTCATTTTGAACTCTTTGCCTACCCCTATATTTCTAATTACTTTGTCCTCCTGTTTGTTTAATGTTTCTATTTTAATGTTTAGATCTTCAATCCATTTTGAGTTTAGTTTAGTGCACATTGATAGTCATGGATCTAGTTCCAGTCTTCGGCATGTGGAGAGCCAATTTTTCCAACACCATTTATTATGGAGGCTATCCTTCTTCCAGTGAACATGTTTAGCCCCTTTGTCAAATATCAGGTGGCTGAGTGTCTTTATAGTTGTGACTTCATCCTCTAATCTGTTTTGTTGATCCTCAGTACCATGCTTATTTTATCACAATAGCTTTATAGTAATAATTTGAAGTCTGGGATTGTGATACCTCCTGCCTTACCTTTGTTGCTCAGGATTGTCTTTGCTATTCTAGTTCTCTTCTGTTTCCAAATTTAAAGAGGGTAAAGCTAAACATAACAGAACAAAGCAGATCAGAAGAAAACAATGTGGCACAGATTTCAAAGCAAGGCAAAATTAGATCTACAGTACCTACCATAATGTTTCTTGTTTTCTTCTGAATAGTTGTCCATATCTTCATACACAATGAATTCATACAAAACAAAATAGTATAAAACTGATCATTATGGAGTAATAAAGGCATTACAGGCCTTTAGAACTGAAAGTTTTAACTCTAAAATCAGGAACAAGACAAGGATGTACACTACAACCACTCTTGTTCATTAAATTTCTGGAAATATTAGTCAGAGCAATTAGACCAAAGAAAGAAATAAAAACAATAAGGATAGGAAAGGAAGAAGTTAAATTATCACTATTTCCATATGAAATTTATTCTATTGTAACATCTAAATTACATTAATATGAAGTATGGTATAAAAGATAACTATGACATAGAGATAAAGTAAGACCTCTATTAAAAGCTGTGGGGTCACTTAAGGGTTTGTTAGTGGTGGACAGATTATCAGAACTTGGAATTTCGCATCAGCCTCAATCAAGATGCCTGTGGAATACCGTACCCTTATGCCACACTTATTGTTAAGGGACACTGGGAACGGATTCCATTTACTATGCAGTCATAGCCCAGGCTTGTCATTTTCATCTGCTACACATTTTGTCTGCCATCTCCAAAATCTCACTTTCATATTATCTCCCTAGCCTGTTGTCATAGGCCACTGGTCTAGCAGAAAACATATCAATCTAAACACAATAGCAAAGAATAGATTATAAAAGGGAAAGATAATTGCCATAGGCACTTTCTTGAATTTAATTCACAAAGGCTCCAGACTCAAAAGATTCCCCTCTGGGCCATCTGCCAAGCCAGCATTGTATAGTGTCACCATATCGGTGTCATAATCTAATCTGCAGATGAAAATATTTCCTCTTTGGAAATTTGATATATTCTGACTTTATTTATAATCTCTTTCTCCTTCTTGTCCCTTATCAATGAAGGAAAAGCTTGTGAAACTCATTTATTCTCTTTCACATGAACATAGAAATATTATTTATCAGTGGGCACTGCCTGTGAAATTTTAAATGTCAATCTGTTCCTTCAGGGGGCAGGCTAGAAGGTGTCATCAAAGTTTTTTAATGCTTTTCTGTATCACCCTTCCTCACATACTCATCCACTAATAACATCCAGTACTAAAAACAATTCAACTGGAGTCGATAGAAATTTCCTAAATGTGATGAAAGAAAAAAGTTTAATGTAAAAGTTTATTATCTATCACTTCAAACATAATTTCCTTTCATAAACTAGACTGTGAAGTATAAAAGAATGCTTTAAATTAGTCTTATCTGCATGATGATAAGACACGTACTTTTTGGCTTGTATTTTTTTCCCACTTGCTATGTTGGTACACTTACACCTGTTTTCGACTAGTGAAAAGATTATTTCTTCCTTAATATTTATCTGTAATCCCAGATGGTTCTCTATTTTTAGTGGGTATATGAAAGGCAATAATGTATTTTCTTTCAGTTTATTGTCTTTGCTTGTTTCCAGCTTCATGCATTTTATCAGCCTTTGTATTCTCAGTTTGTAGGAAGCTTTTGAACTCCTCCAATAGCTAACAAGATTTGACATTTTGTTTGAATTTAGTTCAGAATTTTGTAACATTGGAGTTTTGTTTCAGAATGATCTTGGAAAAAGCTATAAAGAACACTAATAGTATATTATATAGCTTTCCTCTCTTATTCCATGAGTAAATTAGAATTTCTGAAATAGAAATTGACAAAGTAGTGATTTCTAAGTGAAAATTCTCTTTTCATACCCCATACTAAGGGCTGGACACCATGTACACATGCGTCAGACATAGCCTATTAGATTATCACTGGGTTGCTGCAGCAGAAATAGCAAACATTAAGATACTAGAATGAAATGATGCTGTGTGTAACTTTTTAAAATGTCATTTTCATCAATCTTTATCAACAAAATGTGAACTGAAAAGCATAGAAAGAATGAGTGAGTTAGAAATGGTGTCTGTCAATAAAAGCTTCTTAAAAGAAAATAGCAAGGGAGGGAGAGAGGAAAAGAGCTCTAGAGTAAGAAGAATCGGTAAGGATTAGGTATCCAACTGTATAGAAATCAGACCAAAGACCTCAGATGGGAGGATGTACCTAGGAATCACCTCTGCTTCCCACTGGACCAGGTTTAATGGTGGCCCAATAGAGTTAGACAGAGGTGACTCAGAAATGACACAGAAGAGATACAAGAGATTCTGAGAATAAAAGCAATGTACGCATCGCTGCCAGTGCAGTCCAGAACAGACCCCAGCATGTGTGACACAGAGAGCGTGACATCAGACAGTGATCACACCTTCCCTTCATACCTAATGTGTATTTATTCTTTGTCTCCTCAACTGAATCTGATTTTCTGAATGATAAAGACCCTAATTTAAATACAAAGTCCATGCATAAATTTGATAGATAACAAAATGATGAAATAAATCTTCATCCAAGTATTATTCTGAGACCATGTACTTCAGATTTATTTCTTCAAAATAAATATTTCTGGATACATTTCAAATCTAAAGACTTAGAAGCACCTGTGAAATGCATCAGAAATCTATATCGTGTCAGATTATTCTTGGTGATTCATATGTGCTCTTGTGCTGGACATTGCCCCTTTGACACTCCAGCCTCACTCTGGAAGGCTACCTAATGGGAGCCCAGCTGTGGTAACTGCAAAAACAGGGTACACAGGGAGGGGAAAACTTTTCTTATCAGCTGTAGACTGTTGAGCTTCTCAGGAAAGGAATACTAAATGTATGCAACTTGTTCAGATACCTCCTAAATGAGTTATTCTTTTCCACTTGAGTAGCTGCTTTCTGCCAAGGTGTTAAAGAACTGCAAAGACAAGGACAGCACAACCTCCCGGAAAGGCTTTGCAGTACCTTCCATTCTGGGCAGGAAATGGGAATTAGAGAGTATTCGACTGAGCTCCCACATCACAATGGAAATAGTGTGATTGCACAATGGTGGAGATCAAGTGGCGGCAGTTCATTGCCACAAGCAAGGTGAACGCACTAATTAAGAGGTGGGCACTCATCAGAGTGGTCTCACTGCAGAAATCGGACTCACCTGGAAAGTTTGCCCCACAGGGGATATTAGGCAGTGTCTGGAGACACTTTGTGCTATAATAAGTTGGAAGAATGGAATGTGGGCTATTGGCATTTAGTGAACAGAGGACAAAAACATTGTTGAACATTCTGCAAAACTCTGGATAGTCCATCACCACAAAACTCTTCCTAAACACCATGAGGGTTGAGACTGGGGAATCATGACATAAAGTGATCTATAGCAATGACCATTTAATCATGGGATATATAGAAATGTAAGAGATGTACAGACCACTGAAATTAGTTTCACATACATATAAGTAAAAACCTTCTAAATCTAGTGGATAGACATTTAACTTGGTTGTCACAGTAGTGAATCATGGTTTTTTACCTCATTAATAAATTAACACTGTTTATAGATCCAGAAACAGGAAAAGGCTGGTCTGTTAGAGTAAACAGTTCTGCAACATAGGAAAACATGAAATTGTGACTAATGCTTGTTCAGCCTACCCCAGACGAACCCGTGACTTTAGAATAAAATCAATATTTAGATCTTCTGAAAATTATTAGTCATTGATCTTGATCTGATGCTCAGACTCATAGAAATAAAATTATACCTTGTTCCACTAACCTAACTAGGAGATTATATCATTCAAGAAAATGTAATATTAAGACTAGTGTTTACCTAGAATTAGATCCAAAAGAGCCATAGGTTCTTCACATGTGTGTGTGTGTGCATGTCTTCTTTTTTCTCAGATATATACTGCCAAGTAATTAACTTGGTAATTGATAGAAGCTCTACATTGGTTCCCGAGCCCATTGAGAGACAAATGAATAGAAGTAGAGGTGAAATGGAGGACCTTCTCCTCTCACCCTGAATGATAAACCAAAAGGAATACTGAATGCCAGAGTTGAAGGACAAGAAGAAAACCACATTTTACCCAATATTTTCACACTTCAAAGTAAACATTGGTCAATCCTGGTCTATGTGCATCAGGACATTTATCTTGTGTGTTAACACTTTGTGAAGTTCAAAATTAAGCTTTCAAATAATATTTGATTCTCTATTTTTTGTTTTGTTTAGTAGAAGTTCCTGTGGAAAAGATGAAAAAATTGTGAGGAGAGAGAAAGAGTAGACCAATATGACTCTATTCATAGACCTGGAGACTGAAGGGCTTTAAAGAGATTGGCATGCTCTGAAGCTCAAACGTGTTCAGTATTGGAGAACAATACATGAAACTATAGCATCCCTTTACTAGATCAAAGATATGTAGAGATTGAGGATTTATATATCTGACCAAATTGCACTTGAGGAGAAATGCATACCTCACAGATTTTCTTAAAGAACCCAATTAATTTGTTTAAGGCCAAATACCCTAGGATAACTTCCCTAAATATCGTATATAGTGTTTATTTCTTCTCCCATATTCATAGCAGCTATTAAGTACTTACTGAAGTCTTGTGAATCAAACAGTTTTCTCAGCTCCTCCATTCTTCCAACAATGCCACATTTTCCCCGAGCTTTGTCTCTTTGTAACCAGTTTTACCAAGCCGTTGTAGCATGATACATGGCTTGTGGGGTTCTATATGTCAAGGTAAATACTCCTGTTACTTGGAGCAATTAAAGTAAAGTAATGTAAATTTTGGAAGCAATAGCAAGTGACAGTGATAATAGAATCATTAAGAGAATTTCACGGAAACATGATCAATAGTGAACCCAGATGATGGTCAGCATAGGAAAAATAAAAACTAAGCTCTGAAAGTGTGAAATAAAGAAAAGAAAAAGGGCACCAATGAAGAAATAAAAATGTGGCCAATAAAAAGAGAAAATCATACCAGGTAGTTATGAAATATCTGAGCATTATTTTACTTTCTGTATTATTGCGTTTCCATTTTATCATATATGTAGACTTCTGATTACTGTTGGGGACATATTTTGCAATGTTATTTTTTTCTCAGTGTATTTCTTCCCTTTCTTTATTCTTGTTCATGTATATACCAAGCGAGGTGTGCATTATTTCAAGAGAAGTGTGGCTCTCAATGGGGTAGAAAAGCTATAGCATAGAAGTATTGCTGGTTTTTTTGTTTTTATTTTTATTTTCTGAAATTCTTATATATTAAGGGAATAGGCATCATGAATGAAATATCTTGACAACAAAAAATAAAGAATACTGTACATGTTTACAAGGAAAAATAAAATGAATACTACTTGCACTACACGAGTTTGTAGTGGTGAAAGAGAAAGAAACTAACAGAAAGGTTTACCCTTTAATCTTGTACTGATGTATAATATATTCCTTTGCTAATACTGTCATAAAAGAATTACTGATTAGATAGCTTAGGTATCAGAAATTTATTCTCTCACCTTTCTGAAAATTAAAGGTTTTAGATCAAGATGATGATGACCTGGGTTCATTTGTGACCTCTCTCTTTGGCTTGTTCATGGCCTGTTTTCACTTTGTCTTCCTCTCTGTTTGTATCTTGCAGTCATAAAGGACACAGGCCAAACAGGCTTAGGGTCCACCTAGACAACCTTACTGTATCCTAGCTAATACTTAAAAGGTTCTCTCTTCCAGAAGTCACACTCTGAGGGGATGAGTGTTAATATTTCAACATGTGAATTGACAGGGACTTAGGGTGGGTGAATAATGAGCCTCTTCACAAGAAAGATCTATACATCTTAAGAATGGAATAGAGTATGTCTTAAATTCAGGCAGTGTCACCAGAGAATGCCTACAGTATACACAGAAACATGGGTGGTATATCTTGGCAGACAGATCCATGGATATGAAAAGGATTTTCTGCTTCAAGAGGGTTCATAATCAGCAGAAAGAAAAGATCTGAAGGAAGCTCGGCCTCACTGTCAGTGGGTGTAGCTACTGTAGCTGATGACAGAGGACCAGATTAATTCTTTTCTCCAACATCTTTACATGATAGAAGAACCAAAGCTACAACACAGTTCTGGGGGAACTCAGAGGACCAGTGCACCAAAAAGTATGTAAGTTGCATTTTCCTTGAAAAAAAAGACAGCACAAAATCAAGATTTAAGTTTAGAGACTATGACCAAAATCTGCAATGCAATACAACTTTCTATATTTTGCATTACAATCTAATGAGTTTAAGTGAAACAAAAAAGGAACACTAAAAGAGGCTGAGTTGAAAATTGGTGAAATGGACAATAAGGAGTTATGCTTTAATCCCATGTTGATATATCTAACTAGAAACTAAACTGTTCACCTGTAGTCCAAGGATCATGTGCCCACTGAGCATAGATCTCTTAGCTAATGTTTTAAAAGAATTATCGGTTTCCGTAGTGTAGTGGTTATCACATTTGCCTCACATAAAAGAATTTCCATGATAATTAGTCACTTACAGGTGATGAGGCATTAACTGCAGACCATGTTGGCTGCTGAAGCAGATAAGAAAGGAAGAGATAACTTCTGCCTGTTTCTGAAAATATTTCCTTCTTGTAGGATCACTTCAAACTATTAAACATTCAAACTAGAAATAAAGTATTCACATTACTGATTTCGACTAAATTTCAACTCTGGCACAGTGCTTGAATTTCAATTCCTTCTACATTGAAGGTTAGAATCTTGATGAACTGGTTCAAGGGTGGGAGTCGATCCCCGGATATCTACATCTTCTTTGAATAGTCTTAGAGGTGCTCAGGAGGAGGAGTACAGTGAATGAAAAACACATTTCCCCTTCAATCCAGAAACAATCTCATTCCTGATAAACATAAGCATTTCCAAATTTGTCAAGTAGGGCCTAAGCCTTGAATATAGAAACAGCCAAGAAACAATAGTTACATACTCTTTGGTGTTGTTTCAACATCAGTCCTATTAAGAACCTTGGATTACACAACATTGCTAAAAAGATGGTGCTTTAAGGACTGGATTGTCCCAAAGTGACATGAAACTTGCAAGTATACCCCAGATCTTTTCTGAGGAAGTTAAACTTTACCATTCAAATGAATGTGGGTTTATGAGGACAAGTGTGATACATCAAGATTTTGATTTTAAATATTTCCAAGTGTTATCCAGTCTTCATCAAACTTTTCAAGTCTTAGATATTCAAAAATTTCTCGACCAGGTTACAATAGATACTATCAGTTGTTAAAAGTTGCTTCTAAAAGTAAAACCACACTGGGAGAAATCAAACCTGATCGGAGTGGACTGGTAGTGAAACAGCTCTGGTAACTGAAAGGCAAATTCTACTGCACCAAAGGGAGCCAACTATCTGTTGCACATGGGATTTCCCAGGTTAATGTTTCTCATTGTTCAACAGGGCTGGCATTAACTATATTGAATTGTTTCTTGTCATTCAACAAGGTTAACATTAACTATGTAAGGAACACATTACAGGGTAAGTTATTCTTCAGAACAGAAATACAGAAGGCAGTCTTTGTGAGATTTTGTAAATACTATTATGTTTTCTCTTTTCTCTTGTATTATTTGAAGGCAAGGAGGGCATTTTAGTGGTAGGAAGATTCATCTGAGTAGGATTATGTGCTTCACAGAAACAAACATATGTGAGCTTACTTTATGTGAGGGAGATCATATATTGGTAGGAAAAAGAGTAGAATACTTAGAAATGTCAATTGATGCCTAACAGGTCTATGATGTCTTTGAAAGGAATCATCATTTGCCTAATCCTCTTTGCATTAATTAGACATGTTTGTTTGCTTGTTTACCATAATTTCATTACTAAAATCCCTGGCAAAGTTTGGGTGCATGAAGTCAGGTAAGCTAATGCACAGGTTACTGTTGAGCTCTTTATGTGTTATGTGCAAAGATGAGGTGTGTCAATAATATCTCTTTCTGAAGAGTTTGTGCTGGGGATGCTAAGAGCCTCTAAGGAAAGAGCTATTCTGAACAGAGGGATTATGAAGTGAGAGAGAAAAATGCAGTGATTCCGGCTATGTGAAGCTTCTCGCCAGGAGCAGGATCTTTGGGTAAGTGGAAAGAACCAATTAGAAGAGACAAGGGAACCATGCAGGAAGACAAACCATAGAAATAGTGAGACTGGACCACAGGACCAGCTGAGAATCTTGGTGTCGCTTCCAGCCCACATGACCCTCACAGCTAAACTAAGATCATCACTCTTGAACATTTTGCAGGTATGATGTATATACTATTGGCTTTCTATGATTATCCTTTTTATTTTATTACTACTTGTTTGTAGTACATCCATTTTACAATCATACTGGGGAGTTGACACATGTACATAATACAACTTGTTTCTTTTTTAAATCCTCTTCTCTCCCTCCCTCCTTCCTCCTCCAGTTTATTCCTGCCTCTTCTCATTCTTACTGATTTCATTAATCTTAATTCATGTTTATGGGATAAAATGCCCATATTCACTGAGATTATTAGGACCTTCTACATGGCATATCTAGGTGTCTTCTCCAAAGATCTTAAATCTTCATACTATTGGGATACATGCACATGAGTGTTTATACCAGCACAATTCATAACAGGAAGATCTGGAAGCAACCTGTGAACACTTCAACACATGATACATAATGGAACAACATTCATCAATAAAGGACAAATTTGAGACATTTTATTAAAAAAATAGGTGTACCTAGAAATATAATGTTGAGTGAAATAAACTGGACACATATATCGCATCCTAATCTTTGCTTCCCTTTTCACTCACTTCGCTCTCCTATCTTTCCATCATTAGATCTCTTTTTCATCTGCAGAAAGTGTGTCCTTGATGCAAACATTCTTCCTTCAGATGCAGCAAACACTAAACAAACAAAAAGCCTAGAATAACAACCACAAAATAAAACAAAAACACTTGTGCATCTGAATTTCCATTTTAAAAAGATAAAAAATTAAACAAGAAACTCTATGTAAGTTGGAAAACGCTAGATTAGATACTTTATGATAAAATAATAAAAAATCCTAAGTAATTTTAGTTTTATCAATAACTATGATCATAGCACCACATGTATCCTCCATTAAAGGAGAGTACTTTTTATTTTTATTTTATAAAATATGTACATAACTATATTTCTATGGTTGGAAAAAGTGTAACAGTATACAGTTCTTATGCAGAGCCTCAAAAATACATGTCTACAGTACATTTAGGAAGATCACAGGGTTGTGAATTATAAAACAACCACAACAAAAATAAACTAAAACCAGGTAATTTGCCGAACTTAAATTACAATTTTATGTAAGGATGTGGATTTAGACAAAGGAAAGTCAAGGCCTATCACTGAAAATTTAAAGTATAGCCTTGAAAAAAAAAAAAAAGGCCACACTGCTACAATAACAGTAGAATACAGCTTCCTAGCAGTATCCGTGACAAAAGGTGAAGCTCAATATATAAATATAACTGGTGACAGAATGAATGAAATAATTGCAGAATATTTTATCTAAGAAAATAAAATTTCAAAAATGGAAACACTAAAATAAGTAATTTAAAGGCATTTAACCCAAGATAAATGAATAAACAATATTAGTGTTTTTAAATGATTTTAGAGTCAGATGAATATATCCTAACAAAATGTTTCTTTTGAGAATTCAATTTCTACTTATTATCCTTGAAGTATCACAGAAAATAGTGCAGCTTCTGGTCATTGGCAATAGAAAAATATTGCCTTTATTTTCCCAAAATAAACTAATAAAATAGACTTTAAAATGTTTCAAATAATGAACTGGCTATAAAATGTTTCAAATAATGAACTGGCTACCAAACATTACAGAATATGAAAACAATATTTGAAACAAAGTTTACATTATTTAGTGTAAAATGAGGCAACAGAACATTCAAATGTTATCAGTAAAGACAGAATCCCTGCCGTCAAGAACTGACTACCCTAAATAGTACCTTTTCCTGATCAAATTTAATATTTTGTGCCTAAGCTTACTTGTCTGAAAATCTAGTGAAAAATAATGAATCAATCAGAAGTTTGTGGAAAACATTAAGCAAAATAATACAATGCTTTATATATAACAAAACATCCAGTAAATGGAATCCATGACTGAAATTACTGTTACTGCCTGCAATACTATACTATCACTACTACTACCAGCATAGTTTAAAAAGTATTAAATATTTAGTATTTCCTGTCTTTTGAGAGTAATACTCATAGCAGACATGTTTTCCTTTCAAAAATAATTTCAGCAAAGGAAATGAAAATATATTATTCAAATAGTACATTCTGTGTAAGTTTTAGTAAGAAATATGATAGGTTTTTCCAAGTTTTCTTTTTGAAGAAAAAAATGTTTTAGTGGCTCGGATGATAGTAGAGTTACTCTGATTTCTAATACATTCAATTTACCTACAAGTCAAAGAATGCTGTTTCTATAATGTCCATTTAAAGATATATGTGTGACATACAGAAAATTTAATCTGTTTTTATAAGGAGATTTTCCACAATGCCATGCATACGATTCAACCTGTGGTGTATTCATAAAAGAGAATCAAGACATGTGAAAGAATGAAAGAATGTGAGAAGAAAAGCAGCCAACTAGCAACAAAGAATTACCCACATAACCATCAGGAAACAAGGAATTGGAAATCCATGTTCACTAGTGGCTTTCATGGGCAGTATGTGCTGAAAATATCACTCAAGTAGCAACTGCCCCATGACTACAAAATGCATAATGTTTTACTTAGAGCATGTATACTAATGTGCTATATGTAACATATTTCACATTTCTTCATTGAATATGCAGACCAACATGGGGTTATATAAGCTGTTAATATTCTCATTTGCTAAACACGGAAAGGAGATAACCAGGTGTCCTCAAATTACTCATCTGATCACAAGAAAAGTCAAAGAAAAGTTAACATTTAAGCCTGGATTTTTGAGGACACTACTGTAGTTTCTCCATGTTAATCACTGCTTGGAATTTCCAGCAATGATGACGTGCTAATATATTACATTCTGGAATAAAGTGATATTGATGGATTATAGCTATAGTCCACAAAAATCTGTTGAGTAAGAAATTTAAGGCAAGCATAAATCTCAAAAAACGATACCAATTAAAGATCAAGAACATAGATTTTACAGATTCATGTGAGGAAAAGTCAGTTTCACTTCTGTCTTCTGGTCATGAGCATGACCACATAATTTTGTAAATTGTAACCACTTTAGTACTGTTAGTTACGTTTAGAAAAAGGGGATATTGGCTCTTTAGTGCACTATATATGAAGATTTTTGGGAGCACTAGGATAATGATTTTTAGACACACTTTAAAGAATGAAAAATACCAACAGAAAAGAAAAATAGTTACGAGGGGTGGTAGTCCAGTTTCTTGGAACTAGGCCAAGAATAGTTGGAGAAATGAATATTTGTCATGAAAAATATTAGACACAAAAACATCATAAGATCAGCTGAGTCATTTTAAAAATTGAAGCTCTAGAATAGAAAATAGGAAGTAGATACATTCTTCATGGAGTAACTGGGTGAAACATAGATGTTACAGGAAAAAGCTTATAAGGCCTAATGTGAGGATTACATACTACATATACTGGTCAAAGAAAAAAAGAAAAATAAATGAAAACTGTTTCCAAGATTTTGCTCTTACAAGCTGTGCTGCTATAGCAAAGGATATGCATATAGAACTGTGTTGTGTTTCTGATTCTTTTGGGAAGGTACCAAACGGGAATAGCTGTGTCAAATGAAACCTCTAGTTTTTAGGCATTTGAGATACCCTCACACTGGTTTCCACAGTGATTACACCAGTCTACACTACCCCTAAGAGTGGAGAATTTCCTTTTTCCTCAAGCCTCTCCAACATTCATTATTGGTTGATTTCTTGGTATTAGCCATAATTTTGGAAACAGCCCAATGGACATCAAGTATGAATAGATAAAGTTCTCCATTGTTATATAATGGAGTACTACTCAGCCATAAAGAAGCATAAACTTGAATACTTCCAGTTAATTGTATGCACTTTGAAACCATAGTCTTAGTTAAAGTAAATATAACCCCAGTATAAACATAATAGTGCCTCTTTACTATGAAAAAGCTAAAGTATAAATAAGGACCAAAATGTATAGTAGATATTGTGAAATAGGAAGGAAACGTTCAAATGGAAAGGAGAATTAGAGAATGGGGAGGGAGATAGGAAGGGAGAGAAAAGAAAAATGGAAACAAAGCTTTTGTAATAAAGATATGAAGATGGGTTGAAAGGCAGGGAGGGGAATGGGGGAAAAAGGAAGAATCAAGATATATCCTGGGCAGGTGCAAATTCCCTATGGTGAACATGATCTCTATGAATATTTAAAATGTACCAATAAACTTAATTGACACAAAAAGTAAAAACAATGAGTTATTTTCTTGAGTTCAAACAAGACCTGGCATCAGCACTGCAGTTTGTATTCCAGCAGTGCATAGGAGGCAGGGATTTGTGATTTCTGTGATCCTCCCGTGATTAGTAGAATTGGTAGCTTTTGAATGGGTTATTAGTAAATGTATAAACGACTCTGAAATGGGTAAGTGTAATGGCTGTGTAATGAACCAAGGAAAATATGGCCCACACATGCTTAGAAGGGTCAGATGTGACCATTCAGGCAGAAATTGGTGGCATCTGTTGCCAGTTCAGAATTTCACGAGTGCTGCATGTAGTCTTTTTTGTGGCACATTAATAGATGTGCAGTACTTAGTGGTCAGTGTGATGGGAACTGTTCTGTATCAAATTTCTTCCTCTGCTAAGTCATAAGATATTGTTGATCCATTGATCATTAAGCTGGTCTTAATGAGACAATGCATTTTATTGTCAGGGACTAAGACCAAGACTGCATACTTGATTTCAGTGTGTGTGTGTGTGTGTGTGTGTGTATAAAGGAAAAATAATAATTATATGTAATAACAATATATGAGATAAATGTATGCTGCAACTGACTAAAACAGGTAATTCTCAAATTTCTTCTAATTTAAAGGTAGAAAATATTTAAAACTTCCCCAGTCATCGCTTGAGCAACAGTTTTATTTGAGGCATTATAATTCTTGAGGACTAAGAAACCTACAAAAGTATGATTCCATAGCACCAAGAAATCATTAAAAATAATTGCAGTTCGAAGAGAACATAAGTGCAATAATTACTGTGAGAAAGTAAGTAAATATAATTTGAAAATGTTACCCAATTTTTCTCTCCTCAAGCATAGCAGTAAATATATTTTCAAATGTTATTGAAAAATAGCTTTTTAAAACAAGGAATGATGATTTCTGGAAAAACAGTGTCTTTGCAACATTCTCTTCCCTGAAATAATCCCCCAAAGAAGCAGGAAAACAAGACTCAGAAATAAAAATGCTATCTTTAAAGAAACTATACTTATAGACCCAAACCAAAATGCTTATAGCTGACAAATACGGAGGAAAGCAAGGGAGTGTGGGGGAGAAGCCAAGACTGAATGAATGCAGCTGGTTTCATTACAGAGGACAGAATACGTTTCCTCACGTGAGTGGTGGGTGGATCCTCAGGATCAAAAGCAGCATTTCTATACGCTGGGGTTGGAGAATTCCTGGATCCTGTTGAATATCCCTGAGTAATGAGGAAGGTCAGGCTGAACCAGTGAACACAGCCATAGTGTTTTTAAGTTACATTACAAAAGTAAGACCATTTTTCCTTGGTAGAGTAAATAGAAAAAGCTGTGGAAATGCTAGGAAAGTAACCAGGGAAAAACAATTTAAACTACTTCTTTACATACACACACACACACATGCACACACACATGCACACTCAAAGACACTTTTCTACAGGAAATGTACTGTGCACGAAGATTAAGTTTCTGCCAGCTATATTAATAAGAAAACTCAGAAGAAATGGACAAAAACTGCTTTATAATGATAACATAAACTGAAACAAGTCTCAAGAAAACAAAAGGCAGATAAAGGACAATATTCAAAAAATAATATTCCTAGGCAAGTAGATTACACATGTATGTCATCAGGAAGAAAACCACCCAAGAATTCAAAACAAAGGTAGAAAAACCAGTTGAGAAATGATGAGAAACACTGGAAATATAAAAGGAGCTATCTCAGTCAGGAAAGAAACAGAAGGAAAAAAAACCAGGGAAATAAATACCCTTCATCTGCAGCAGCATAATTAAGATCGGTAATCAGAAACTAAAGTTCAAATGGCAAGAAATCGACCAGAAAAGGAAATTATGTAAAAACAAAATATGAAAATAATCAAAAAGTAATCTGTTTAAAAATAGTACAAAACTAATTAAAATATTTTCTGAAGGAGAGAATTAGAAATAAACACTAAAATGTATTCAACAAATTCCTCCAGAAAGTCTTCTAACAGTTGAAGAAACAGAGGTCTACTAATGGAAAGATAACAGGATAATTTCAAAGAAAAGTATATAAAATTTCATTAAATTCAGACTTCTAGTAACTTCTAGTTACTAAAGAGCAACATTTTTTGTCCACACGACAAAGTCTTCTATAGAAATCACTGTGCTGGCATAATTAATTCATAACTTGGAACAACAAAAATGAATCATTAGAAAGTTCTTAAGTTTTGAAGTTGTGCCTTAAACATTTTATATTTATGCTACACAATAGAAAACCAATTCAAAATAATTATATAGTTCCTTAAATCTATAATGAGAGTAAAAATTCTTGAGAAATATCCTAAGGACATGATTGCATACTGTACAAAAAAGTAATTCAAATGACTCTAACAAAATTATAATATCATTTGTGGTGAAAGAAATCTTTACCAAAAAATGATGAGCTGTCGATTTTCATCCGCTATGCTGACCAGGGTTGCAAAGCTTTTATCACACAATTGATCGGTAAAGTTTTGAGTAGAGAACCTTGTAACACTTAGTAGTTTGTATATAAATTAACATAACATACAGATGGTACGACTTGATCATATTTATCAAATTTCAACTGTACATGTCCTCTGACGAAGAAATTTGCTTTCAGGATTTTAGTGTAAATATAATAACCTGAAGGCATATATGTGTATATACTTAAATTTTAGGATTATGACTAAATACAGAAGACATAAAAGACACTATCTCATCTTGCAATATACCGTTCAGTATTAAAGACATTTGCATTGTTATGTAACTATCACAACTATGTCTCCAAAATTCTTTCATTTGGCAAAGATTAAAATCTGAATAAAGTAATTAACTTTTTAATCATTCCTTGCACAATTTCCTGGTAAAATCACACTATTTGGTGCTTATGAATTCGACCAGCGACAGGTACAGTAGATAAGTGGAGTCATACAATATTTGTCATTCTGTCAATGGCTTACTTATTTCAAAATAATGCCCTCAAATTTCAGCTGAGTTTTCTCATGCATCAGAACTTCCACTGCTTTCAAGGCTGAATAATACGCATTGTATGTGTATACCACAATTAACAAATTTATTTATTTATATGTAAACATCAAGATTGCATTTATCCTTTTATTTATTATGAATGTTAACTATGAGTGTTATGAATATGGGTGTATGAATATCTTTTTGAGATCTATTTTAGGGGTTTTTTTGAGTACAGATCTGGAAGTGGAATTGAAGGTCACATGGTGGATACACTTTTGATTTTTTGAGGAACTGTTGTAATATTTTACGTAGTGGCAACACCATTGTGTTTTCCCACCAATAAGGCAAAAGTGTTCCCGTTATTTTACACCCTCAACATTTGTAGATTTTGTTTTTGGTTTTATTTTGCTTTGTGTTTTGACAGCAACCATCCCCATAGATGTAAGGGTTAGGATAATTTTATTGTGGTTTTGATTTCTGTTCCTGTTATGACTGGTGGTGTTTAGCGCTTTTTGTATGTTTACTGACCATTCATATATCTTCTTTGGAGAAAGCTTTCAAGGGTTTCATCCACTTTTAAAATTGGGTTTTGTTTTGATTTGTAGAAGTTCTTTATATAATTTGGACAGTGAATTAGATGTGAATTTGAAAAAGTTGTCTTCCTTTCTTTGGGCTGCCTTTCTTCTCTGTTGCTTATGTTTTTTTGATATAAAAGGAATTAGCATTTTCATTGTTTCCTTTTTTTTGTTGTCAGTGCTTTTTGAGTTCTCTCTAGAAAATAACTGCCAATGTGATAAATAATTTCCTATATGTTTATCTTTCAATAATTTTACAGACTGGGCTTTCTTCTTTAGAACTTTGAGCATTTTGAGTTAATTTTAGTGTAGAATATATGGTTCTAATTTATTGTATTTCCCGATTTCACAACATTATCTGCTGAAAATCCTGTACTGTTTCCATTGGATAGTTTGGGAACTGTTAGAAAGAATTCTTTCATAACTGTGCTTGGTGGTGCAGAAACATAATACCACCAGTCTGTGAGACTGAGGCAGAAGGATCACAAGTTTGAGCCCAACCTGGGGCAATTTAGTGAGACTTTCTGTCAAAATGAAATATAAAAAGAAAAGACTAGCAATGTAGCACATTGTGAAGACACAGAGTTCCTTCCAAGTCTTTGGGATTTTTATTTGGTTTTGCAGTGAATCTCTAAGTTGCTTTATATAATGCTGACAGCAATACAACACATTCTAAGTGACATATAAGCAATTGACTACCATTTATTTGTATCTTCTCTCCTTTCAATAATATACATACATATGTTACTGAATATTACATATAATATCATATTATGAAAGATATATTCATCTTTTACCTCTTTGGTTTAGTCTTAAATATTGTTTTTGATACTGTTGTTAATGCATTTATTGTCTAAATTTTCCTTATGTCTTTTCTTGCTTGCTAGGAGTGTGCCAAAACACGATGGATTTTGAAGGTTTTTTTGTTAAATCTTATAACGAGCCATATTATTTTTTAACTTTTGGCATAATGACTAGAGTATTTGACACTTAATACTTTGTCTTCTCCAAACAGATACATTTGCTTATTTCTTGCCCTCAAACATTTGTAGGAAATTAGGTAAATCAAGCATGCACAAATATCAAAAAAGATTAAATTAAAACTATAAGAGGAACAAAATGTGCTTTTACCAAAACATCATAGGCAGAAAAAAAAAACTGCTTAGACACTAACATAAGGTGATACTCAACTGTCAAAGAAAAAATTAATCTTTGTGGTTTATATTTATCTTAAAAGGATTTTTACTATATTTTCTTGCTGAATTTTTCTGATTAGAACTCTCATTACTATGTTGAATAATGAAAGGAGGTAACTTTGGTTTTTTATGATCTTGTAGATAATGTTTTTAGTTTCTGAAAGAATTTTTTTACTATCAGTGCTTTAAGTGAAATATAGTCACGTGACTTACGGATAATCAAAAGTGAATTAAGATGTTAGTAGTTTGTGTATCAGTGAAGAAATCATAACTTTAATGAACAGAGGTCTCTGGAAGCTCAAATATTTCAGTAATACAAATTTTAAAATAACCTTTTCCTAGGTATTTGGTTTCAAGCCTTGTAATATACTTTCTACACTTTTAGTTTCATAATTTGCCAGGCATAATATTAGCTGACTTAGAAGGTTTTAAATGGGAGTAGAGTTCAATGTAATTAAAGAAGTTCTTCAGTGAATGTGGCCTCCTGGTCCCAAAGTGTCCCAGTATGGCTGCTGCAGGACCTTCACCTGCACACTGAGACTGATCCTACTTCTTTGACAACAGTTAGATATTTTAGGGAGGAAGATATTTTCACTTCTATTTAAAAATCTCAGAATCTGGATGGGTAATGCAACAGAGGTAATACCATCAACCTTTTTACTGAATCATTGTGAGCAATATGATTTCTGTAGTTAGCAAAATTCAGTTTGTGTCTATGAATGTGTGTATTTAATGTCCCGACATTACCACCCCCAAAATATCTCTCAGGATAAAACAAAATAATTTTATTTAAAGCTCATTATAAAAATAGATTGTGAGGCATGTTTAAAATATAAAGATGATGTAATTAACTCTTTGGGTTTGAATGAAATGAAGTTTTGGAGTTAAGAGAGAGTGTTGAAAAGAATTATTCACCTAGTATATTATAAGTACCAGTTGGCTCACGTGAACAGTACCTCATTACTTGCAGAAGTGTATGTGTGTTGCAGGGCTGCTTTACTGGTTGAAATCTCTTTCAGAGTATTAAGCTTACTCTATATTGGAATTCTGAATAACAGCCCCTTCTTCACATAATGTGCTTATTTGAAAAAAAAATGATGAAGTCTCATTCACATTATGTTTATTTTTTGGCAAAATCTATGCATGTTCAACATGATCCATTTTAGTTACTATTTTTCCTTCTGACTTTGGCAACTGATTATCTCATCTAAATCCCTACAGTTTTTCCTGTAGAACTTTTTTTTTTTTGTCTCTGAACACAAGCTAAAAATAAGCTCTTCAATTAAATTAAAAGACTCAAAATCATACCATGGAAAGGAAAGTTATTATTCAGAAAACTTTCAATGCACACTTGTTGAGTATCAAAAATCTTTTAGACACTGGACAAACTGACATAGAGTTGATAATATAAATGAGGTGACAAACAATTGTAGGAAATTAGATAAATCAGACACATGCTGATATAAAAATATTAAGTTAACGCTGTGTAAGGAAACAAATGTGCTTTTACCAAAATTTATAGGCAGAAAAAACTGCTTAAACACTTATATAAGATAAAATTTAAGTGTCAAGGAAGAAGTTAGTCTTTGAGATTTATATACAACTCCCAGTAACCTGAGCAAATATGCAGATAAAAATCTTAGCCAGTAATAATAAATCACTTTAGAAAAATAGTTACCTATGATTATGCTTACAAGTTGGTTCCCATTATTTTCCCTTAATGATTACATTATATACCTCTCTTAAATATGGAAAGAAAAAAATGCCTTAATTTCTCAATTTCTTAATGATTTCAAAATTGTTTTTTTAAAAATAAAATTACAGTAATATATTGAAACTTTTTTTCCTGTCTGAAGCATGCAGGCCAGTGGGATTTGTTCAGTCATAAAGACAAAAACAATTATATAGAACAGCTATCAAATTAGCCACTCTGCCAACATTGCTATCTCAGAAATAAACCTATCTTCAGATGAGCACAACACAGAACAGCTAAACCTTGAAAACGGCCCATGTGTCCACCAACAGATGAATGAATAAAGAAAATATGGGATTCATACACAATGGGATACTACTGTGCTATAAAGAAGGATAAACTTGAGGTACTTGCAAGAAAATGGTGCAACTGAGATCACAGTGTTAAGCAAAATAAATCAGACACACAAGCCGAATATCATGATTTCTCTCATACAAGAAACCTAAAATGTACATAAATTAAAGAGTGAGATGAAAGGTAAGCAAAGGAAACTGGGATAAATCTTTTGCAAAACGAAAGGAAAGCAAAACATGGAGGAAGGTGGCAGGTAAGGGAATGGAAAAAGAATGAAAATGTGTTAACTACATGTATAAACCTCCCACAATGAATGTCATCATTATGTGCTGAAAACATGTACTGATAAAAATGGTTTTTTTTTTTTTAGGGCCGGGGATTTAGCTCAGTGGCATAAGCTCTCGCCTTGCAAGTGTGCAGTACCAAAAAATTTTTTTTTTTCTTAAAAAGATTCATGTTTGCTTTCTAATTCCTCCAGATGAATAGCTAGGTTACTATGGGCTCTGTGATAAACGAGGTTAGAAAAGTTTTTAGTGGAAAAAATTACACAAAAACGTAATTTACTCATAGTATCAGATAAAATTATTAGAAAATTTACCGCTAGTTCTAGTGGCCCCCACCTATAACCCCAGCACTCCTGGCAGTGGAGGCAAGAGGGTTGCTAGTTCAAGCTATGCGTTGGACAACTTAGCAAATGTCTTGGTCATTTTCTCTTCACAGAGACACAGCACACAATTTCCATAGCATACAGGAGGATATGTTTATTTTGACCTGGCATTTGTAGAAGTTTCATTCCGTTGTCTTAGCTGGCTCCATGGCAGAAAGCAGAGTGCAGGTGGATGGTAGAGTAGAAACAGCTGATGGCAGAAAGCAGAGAGAAATCGGGGGAGAAGGTAGTGAGATCCAGTGGTATCTTGGTTCACCAGCACTTTTATTTGGAAAGAAAATTTAGTCCACAAACAGACTTGTTCAGCAAATTTTTTGTTGTTGTTGTTTGCTCACAAACTCTGCATCAGATGACAAACACAACTAGTACCATCTGTCCATACAAACCCAAACAAGGCTATCATTTCCAAAATTGTAGGACAAATTAAGTTTGTGAACCAAGGCACCACTGTATGTTTTCCACATCTTTAGTGACCTACTTCCACGGACCAACCTTCAGCTGTCAATATTACATTTAGCAATAAAGTCATCACTGGACTGGTATCACCCAACCCCTACAATCCATCCCATCACCTCTCAAAAGCCCCATCTGTGAGTGTGTGGGACTTTGGGTAAGTATCTAGTTCTAAACCATAATATTCCAACTCTAACTCCCAAAACATTCATGCAAAGTTCTTTATGCAAATTGCATTTATTTTATCTTTAAGAGTTGTTAGTGTCTAACAGCTTTAGCACTGCTGAAAAGTCCAAGTCCAAAGTCTTCTCTAAGATTTAAGGCAAACTCTTAGGTGTGAGCCTTTATAAATATCAAAAGAAAGTTAACTTCTGTAGATGTACAAAGGCACAGGGCAAGCATTTCTATTCTACAAGGGATATATAGGGAGACAAAAAAGAAAGAGACCAAAGCAAGAATGAAATCCAACATGGGGAACATTAAATTCTGTACTCTATGTCCAGCAACAGGAGCAGATGAAGTGAATTCCAAAGGGCTTTAGTGACTTTGCCCTCATGGTACCATCTGTGGTTGTAGCCCTTACAGCCTCTCTCTTGGGCTGGTTTTGCTCACTCCTTGTGTCTTTTTTCAGATGTCCCATGTGATTGGCTTTCCCCACATCCCAGGATCTTTACGGCACTATCATTCTCTTGTACAGGTTTAAGCACTGCCTGCTCTGGGCACATTGCCTGGCTTCTTACACCTAATATCTGGCCTCTCCAACACCATATCTGTTTTTTCTGCATATGCATAAAACCAACACCACGTGGGTGATAGCAGAATCTGTCACAAGCTCAGGCAACAGTCAGGCTTCCTTGAGTTGTGAGTGCACAGTGCTCTGAATCCCTGGAAGCCTTCACTAAATTCCAGGGAACTGGTACCTTAGGCTGCCTTTCACCTTCTCCAGCAGGGTGCCTTGGAGCTTCTCTGAAAGCAAAATCTTTCATTTTTGCAACTTTGTGCCTGAGAAAGATGGTGACCCGCTGGTCCCTCATATTCCTGAAACACATTTTTTCTTATTGTCTTATGGTGAACTACTTGGCTTCTTTATAATGCTACTCCTTTCAGCAACCATATATGTATATGATATATAAATTTTTTTTAAAGGCAAATAATGGTCACTTTCAGAGTCAGGGCTGGAAGAATGCCAAAGGGCTGGAGCCAGATGAAGAATCCAGTCTAACGTCAAAGGCCTGGTGTTCACTGCAAGTTCTGGTGCAAGTTGGTATCAGGAATGCCAAGGGTTTGCATTAGGAACCTAAGAGAACTAGAGAGGACATTTCTGCTTGTGATGGCAACCACTGAATTTCCTCTGAAGAAACAAAGGAGCAGCCTTTCTTCTTTCACTTTTATTTCACACAGGCTACATGCCTATTGGTTACAGTGTGGGTCTTTCCTTGTCAGTAAAGCAGTCACCCAGATACAGCCAGAACTGAGTTTAAACTAACCCAGCACTACATGTTTCTTATTCAAGTTGGCACCCCAGTTTTAAAGAAAAAGAAAAAAAATAAAATAAAGTGAGAAAAGAATAGGAAAGCAAGAAAAAAAGACATGAAAGTAAGTTCAAAACTGTCCTAATCAGGAAATAGCTATGCTGCACTATTACACGGAGCAGGGGGTAATCCCCTGTCAGAACCAGAGAACCAAGGCAAGATATGATTGTGGCCCTAAAGAGACATGCCAGTGTACTATGAGGTGGGAAGGAATCTGCCTATCAAAGCCACTACAACAGTGTGAATTATTCCAGTATGAAGAAAGAGTCTAAACCTCTCCTTCACACAGGGTGTTAATGGTTATGATGCATTTCTCATATCCAATTTTTCAGATATAAATTAAGCCATTCTTTTCCAACACCTGGAACTTGTTGTACTTTTCATATTGCCAGTAGAGAATATACTTTTCTGATTTTTCTTTTCCCTTTTCCAAAGCACAGATTACTTATATATTCCCCCTGTAGGCTATGATCAGAGCCGTATCACATGTAGTGTCTATTAAATGAGTTTTACTAGGTGTTAAAAGCACATATACAAAGAGGAAATTGACATGTCTTTTGTATCTCGAAAAAATTTCATTTTCTTTCACAGCTTATGGAACTGAGAAAATAATAATCATAAGTAGTCAATGAAATGAGTATCTGTGTCCTTGATTCTTTTTTCGTTAAAAATACAGTTATTAAATTCCTATCATCTTATTTTGAAATCTTGCATCACTATTTTATTTTTGTTGTTGTTACTGTTGTTTGTATCATTTGGCTTTTGATTTTTTCTGTTTGCTTCCTTGATAATTTTTCTATGCTTTCCCCCTCTTTTTTTTTTAAAAAAAAGCACAATGTGAAGCAAGGAACTTAAAGTGATTTTCTCTAAATGAGCTGAACAAAATTGCCATCAAAATTGACCTAGTTTTTACAAGTCAAAGGGCAAAACATATGTACTTTCCAGTTATACAAAACTTTTTTCTGTGATTTCCCATCCTGATAGCATTCATATAATTCCTTAAAATCTTAATTTGTTATGTCATTTATTTCTTACACAGATTATAAAAATTCAACACTTATTAAACTGATTCTGGTTCATGAATTAAAGACATATGGGGGCCAGAGATTTAGCTCAGTGGCATAAGAGCCTGCCTGGCAAGTGTGAGGTCATGAGTTCGATCTCCAGTAACAAAAAAAGAGAAAGATATGTGATCTTTGTATCTTATACGCCACCCTTGAATTTCAGTTTACTAGAAACAAACGCTTACAAAAGAGATAAACTACTTCTTGCAGACTGCTGTGTAATACAAGATATTCCACTGAGAGCAGTGTCTATAAGAGACAGTAATTTCTCTGCTCTTTTCTGTTGGACAATTGCTGCAAAACTTTTGGAGATTAATCCTTAAGCTATATGATAAAATAATCACAGCCCTATAAAAATTTTGAAATTTTGAACTATTTTTTCTGTATCAAGAATACTATCATCTTTAATATTTGATAGAAATTCTTGACAACTGCTTATTCTATTACTAAATTTTGTTTTATATTTACTAAGTAATCAGTGCACGCTGGAATTTTAAAACCAGTGCATGCTGGAATTTAAAAACTCCATCTGCAAAAAATCTCAACACATATTTTAGAGAAACTTATAAATTCCTGTGCTTTCCCAAATGTCTGATTTTATTCTAACACAGAGGCCCAGTAATCAAAAACCTATTTGCTAGTTTCAGTTATGTTTTATCACCTTACGTGAATATATAGACCAACATGAAATCTTCTAATTCACTTGAATTTAGTTTCACTTGGATAATTACAGAATATTCCATCATGACAGTTGAATAGAATAAGAACATTTATTAGTTTGGTTTGGTTTTCAGTCTAGGATACCAGACCTACAGGAGCTCCAGGAACCCACCAGATCTCCTGGGTGATGGATGTACTTTCTGAACATCATAAAACCTCTAGATGCCACACTGTGTGTTCTTCTAGGCAGAAGAGATCCCAGAAAATGATCCCAGAAAATCATTACAGGATGACAGAAATTCACAGGGATGACCCCTTTAAAAGACAATACAATCTGTTGGATGAAAGAATGAATGAACTATGACATGACTTGCCTAACTTGATTTTCATAGAAAAAAAGTCATGTGTTACCTAAAATGTAGATGCGCATATTGAAAATGATTAAGAAAACAAAGCCTACTGCTTGTTTTATCTGCCCATGAATAACTGAATATAAGATCATGCATGTAAAAAACTGAGCGATTGCCTTTACAATTAATTGACCAAAATGTCACTTACAACCTGTGTTTAAATTTGTTAAACTTACAACTTCAGGGCATTTGTTGTTCTTGTGTAAGTTATCTTAAATCCACAAAGGTATTAAACATATATAGGCTTTGAAATATACTGAGAATAGAACTTTAAAAATTAGAAATTCTGAGCAAGTTGGAATGAGTACTATTTGTTTCTGCTTTTGGGACAAAAAGGATACATTTTTAATAGCTCATTTAAAGGAATTTTATTTAAAGACCTCTAGATTCATGAAACTGAAGAAAAATTTAGGGATTATGATATAACTGATAAACCATTACTGCATTTTATGTTGCTATATGAATTTGAAACATAATTTGCTCCATTTATACCAAAATTCCCTTCTCTTTAACTGTATGTGTAGAAGGTGAAAAAACCTTAATGTTGACAAATAAAGAATTAAAATTTAAAATACTCTTTGAATTGTACTGAAGCTGTAGTTAAATTTGAGGAAGTTGTGAAGAAAACTCACCCCTACAGAGTTCACATCATTTAACTCTGAATTCCAAATTTAACTCTGAATTTTTGGTAAAGTGTTTCAGGAAAAGGTTATCAATTGCTTATTAATTATCTACCGGAGGGAAGAAGACAGATACGAGTTAGGATCTCACCAGTATCCTATTCTCTATTTAGTGGCCAGCAGATTTATGTTGCAACCACAATATTTCTCATTGCTGTTTGAGTAAAAGGGTACTTTCATAAAAAGATGTGGTGCCTGCCTGTAATACCAATGCTCTTTACGGCTGAGGCAGGAAGACATCAATTATAAGCATAGCATGACAATTTAGGGACTTAGACAACAAATTCTGCTGCAAAAATTTTTTTAGGAAAGAAGTGGATATGTAACCCAACATGAAGACCTTAGGACACACACACCCAGGAAGACTAAAAATTGATTGATTGATTGATTGATTGATTAATTAATTGAAAAGAAAATTATATTTATTTGGCTACACTATTCTATTTTAATTAGATAATTCTAGAGACAATTAGTGAGTTTAGATAGTAAAGCATTTAAGTGCTGACATTCCTTTTCTAAAACCTATCAGCCTTTTAGAAGTCTGCCATTTGGAAATATACCATATTTAGGATTGACATATTTACTTACTTCCTAAAAACATACTTTAATTCATGAATACTCAAACATATCTGATGTCCTGCTTTATTTAATCTTCCTTGGATATGGCATACACAAACATTTGCAGTCCACACAATTTAAAGTCTATTTAAATGCCTGCAATAAATGTATCAAGCAAGCCAAAGCATTGAATAAATCAATTCTTTTTATCAAAAATTAAAAGTTCCTAGTTTCTATAATGAGCAGATACTTTAACATGTATTCAAACACATGCATTCTTTTCTCCAGAATGTTTAATAAAAGACTATAGTAGTCTTTTCTTAGGAGACTATCTTTTGTCAGTAAAGATCTTGCCTGATGGACAACTATCAGCTCATGGGTGAAATTGTCATTTGTATATCTTTTTCAATAAAGTAGATTTGATAAAGAAACTTATATGGTCATTTTTTGTTCCTTTAATGTAATATGTTTCTCTTTATCTGAGGATATTCTAGTGTTTATTTTTGATTTTACCTTTCAGTGTTTTGAAAGTGTCTTGTTTGATTCACTTTTTCTCATTGTTGAGACAAAATATCCAACACCCAAAGTTAAAGGAGCAAAAGTTTATTTTGGTTAATGATTTGTAGACATTTTAGTCCATAATCGATTGGCTCCAAGGCAGCATGGCACAGCAGGAGGGCAGTGCAGAAAAGAAACAGTTCATGGCAGGCAGAAGGCAGCATGAAGTAGCAAGTGGCAAGCCATAACACTCTTCCTGTCCCTCATACCTTATCCAGGCTACCTAGCCCCAGAGTGTTTGCACTCACACCATTAATCCTATCCTCACATTCTTGTACCCAGCATCACACACATCAGCCACTTCTGAAAAGCCCAACCAATGACTACATGAGGGTTTGTGGGGACATCTAGATACAAACTGTAACATGTCTATGTAGATTGAAGTTTTTATTTTTAATTCCTGTGAGCTCTTGATCTTTGTTGTCAATATGTAACAACTGATATTTATAATATCATCATATTTTGGGTTATTACCTGAGCTATATCCCTGAAGAATCTTAAGGATCTTTCTAAGAAACATCAGTGAACCTCAATTTTCTTCATTCAAAAGAGGAAAATTACAGTTTCCATCATATATCATTGAAAATTATATTATGCATGCAAAATATACTGATAAATTTTCAGCATTTCATAAGTATAAATTTAATAATGATTATTATAATTACTGATATAATGCATCAATTATTAGTTAATATACTGGATATATCTAAATCATTATTTGCCCTTTATCGTATTAATTTTAACCTCCCCCACATACTTCCACATATGGGTTAGTTGAAACACTTTTCACCCTTAAAATATCAAGTAGTACACTTCTGCCCTCCTTTCTTTCAAGGTACAATTAGTTACTTTGAGGTTTTCAAGACTCTATCTAATTTTAAAACACATGTATCACATTCATTGGCTTTATGTTTTATGCTTTTTTCTGCTATATTGATTAGTCCTAGGAGATGAATTGGTCTTATAATTCTATTTCTTTGTGAAGAATATTGTGGTACTTATTTTTTTCTTCACTAGTTAATAAAGTGCTTTACACATATGACTCTCAAAAATTGCTTTTTTCCTGGGCTGAGTATCATACCCAGGACCTCATGTATGCTAGCCAAACGCTCTAGCACTAAACCAAATCCCCCGTCATTACATGTATTTCTAACAGAACCCATTCAGTTGGCATGAACACCTCCTATTTCCTTTTGACAACTGAATTGATGCAGGTCAATGATCTTGATCTACATCTAATCTTCACTGTACCCTGTAGCATTTCTGGAAGGATTTCCTCAGAGCTACAAAGATCTGCACAACTATACAGTTGTCTTTCAGTAGAGATGCATGGCAACATTCTCTGTGTTAAAGGAATTAAAATGTACATCATGCACCACAGAAAAATTGTTTCTGGATTTTTCACATTCATTAGAGAAAGAAACAAAGCAACAAACCATATCAAAAACAAATAAAATCATTTCACACTGAGACATCATGCAAAATTACAATTAAATATCATTCATTTTACCATCATTTGTACTGTTTATGTCTTTCATGAAAATAATAGCAAAGTAGGTCAGAACTTCATTTTCTTTGAAATTGAGGAGTAGTTAATCTTCCAACTCCTTTTAGGCAATGATTTGTGATGTCATTTACCCCTTTCACCAAACTCTCTAGCCACACACATCCCTCCTTGAACTTTAAATTGTTATGATCTTCTAGGAATTTTTCTTTAGTGAAATTCTAACTTGAACATACGTCTTAATTGCTGCACACAAATATTGCTGAGAATTATAGTATTATGCAACTGCAAAACAAAACCACAGGCTCATTCCATCAATGATTACAACACAGTCCTTTCCACTTATATGCATCAATGCCAAAACCAATCTCTAAATCATTATCTCACCAGAGAATAGCTGTCTTATGACTGAGATGACGCAGAATAATGGGCAGCTACATGAGCTATTCAGCATCTCTGATCCAAACTACTACTTGTGACCATCTACTTGTGAATTGAAATTTTATAGTAAAAGTGAGGTTATAGGAAAATGAAGAGTATCCATGGAGAATAATTATATGTATCATTCAGAAATAAGATTTAACACTTCCCAAGAGTGCTAAATGTCAATATTTTGACAGCATAGGGAAAAGTATTGCACATTTTCAATTATAATTTTGACTTTTTTTTCCAAAAGACATACTTGCAAAACATACTTGTTTTGTTCATTGAAGGATGCAGTGTATGGTTCATACCAAGGGAAGTTTTAGTCAGAAGGAAAAATAAATACCAGAAACAGTACCTGATATCATTACAGGAAGGTACAGAATACAGGTTAAAGTGAGAGACTGAAAACATCTAACTACAACTTTTAAAAATTTTGTTTTAAGTTCGTATTCCCAGAGGAATTATTTGGAAATCAATAGCTGTCTAAGTGGAAACATCAACAGTGTCTAAAACTACTTTTGGATTTCTATAATGGGGACTAAACTAAAACTGTCATTTTATTCTCCGAATGATTCCTCATAATAATTTCTTATGAAAAGAATGTTTTATCCAACCTCTTTAATACAGAACAGATAGAAAAATACAAATAATGAAAGTAAATATCCATAAATTTTAATTTTGAGTGAGTGAATATCTAATGATGAGTTCTTCTGTGTGCATGGTCTGACTCGTATGTTCTTACATTGTTTTAGCACAATATGGCAATGTTTCATCATAAATTAATATTTTGTATTAAAATTTCCATTCTGCCCACAAAGCACTTCTATTTATTTTTATATTCACTGAGGCAATCATATTTCATATCCATTAGTTTTGAATTATAATTTAAATATTCAAGCAAATTATTCAAATTTGAACAACCACTTGGAGATGCAGAGGAAATTGAATGTGAGAATTCATAAGTGAAATTTAATTTAAAAGAAATATTAAGAAGCTTTTGTTGTAAAGATGCGAAATGCATTTTAATTCATGTTTCTCTTTATAAAGAAGAGAAAAATATTTTAATACTTTTATATTTTAAAATAGTTTTTGTAAGGGGAATAATTTAAATGAAGATAACTCCAAGGGCAAAAAATGTATTATTTTAAGCCAGGAACAAAATACAGTGCAAAAGTACACAAGTAAATGGAACTGAGAAAGATTATAGATTTCTATCCTCAAGGAGACCTTTAAAAAGCACATTGCATGTTGGTTATAGGTCACATAAAGAGACTTGGATAAAAGACCACTGACTTCATCACTGACTCTCATAGTCTAGTTAGTATGTGAGTTTCACAGTGAACACTGTTAACAAGACATTTCTTGGTAAATATTTTTATTTTTAACCCAACACACAGTCCTAATCATCCAGATGGTGCTTGTAACACTCAACTTCAAGAACTATTTTTTTTTGTGTGTGTCATTTTTCCAAATCCCTGTACAAGGGTGAAAAGAAAGAAGTTGTGTCAGGGTGAAGCAATGCAAAAGCTGAAAATGTAGCTATGGACTGAGAAGGGAGAAGCACTTCTCTCAGATTACACATATCGGAGAATGTTCTTGTTGTAAATGATATTGTTACCAGTATCGGCATCATAAGACACCTAATTTCCTTCAGGATTTCTTTTTTGGTCTCATGAGATTTCATCTTTTTTTTTCTTTATTTAGTTTATTGACATAATTTAGATGTACATATTTATCATATTCTTTATGGAGAATCTGTATCTGTATATGACATATTTTTATTCCCTCCATGATTTTTAAAAGAAAAAAGAAGCAGGATGAAGATTATCAAATAAAGGCAATTATGGAAAAGGTTTAGCTTCATTCCACATGATTTTTATTTACCTTTGGTTTTCTTTAAGTGATTCTAACCATGGTCAACTAAAATAAATATATTGTCTATTAATTTTATATTAATACCATGTAATTCCTATGGTAATAAAACGTATAAAAATTTTTAGAGTTTAACTGGCAAAGAAGGTCAAAATACAAAAGTGCAAATCTTTCAATGTTGCAATTCTAGTTTTTAGGAATTCACTCTAATAAAAGTATCTGATGTGTCTGCAAATGACATACTGTACATGTGTTCATCATATTACTTATTATAACATGATTAATTAGAAAAGTAGAAATGTCTAACACTAGACGGTTATAATGTTATTGATACACAGTAGAATCAAACTTGGAAAACATGCTGTAAATAACAAAATATTTCTGACAAGCAAAAAAAGACAAAAATTACTTTCCTGATCACTTTAAAGTATTATCAAGTTAAGTACATTTTTATCTCATCCATTTGTCAATAGGTACAATGTGGTTCTGGAAGAATACTTATTAGAATACTAATAATAGTTGCTTTTGCTATTAGAGATATTGGTGAACGTACTTTGTTTTTAAAAACTAATTGTGTAAATTATACAAATTTAAAAATTTGTTCTGCTGATTTTTAAAAAAATCATTAATTTTTTTGCATTACTCATGAAAGTCACCATTTTTTGAAACAAATGTATTCAAATATTAATAAGTAAAAGAAAATCACCAAAGAAAATCTTAACTTATGGATGCAGATGAATTTATGAAATAAGATTACATCAACACTGACATGGAGAAACTGGAGCCTGAAAAACTTCAGAGAAGTCCTTTGAGTTCTACTTCTAATAAAAAAAGAGAACATAATTAATTTTTCAGGTAAAAACAAAAAGGCATATTGGAGACTGTTAGATGTCTTTTATTTCTCTTGCCTTTGAGCTTATGGAGGCTGTAACCACTAACTGGAATAAACAACCCACCAAGGTTAGGGTAAAATATAGCACAGCACAGTTAGGACCTAACAACAAAGTCTGCAGAGGTACAGATGAGGACTCAGGGGGATCAAGGCTGTGTGTGTTTTACTGATGCGTGAATGCTCATTGGTAATAGAGGACAGGAATGAGAACATACTTCCAGAACAGGACTTAGACACTGAACTCTCTGTAAATATCATGACAGTGACAAGAGAAAAGTATATGACACAGGCAGCAAAGGGAATTTGTTTCAAGCTCCATATGAACCCCCAAAAGTGGTCAGATCTTTACAGCAGGTGAAAGTGAGATAGTAAAAGAGACTACTTCCAAAAATCCACAGTTCTCTGAGCTATGTCATAGTATAATGTCGACTATTAAATGTTGATAAATCAAATCAAAGAAACAGGTAACAACCACACAAAACTTGGAAACTAGAAATTACCCAAACAGCAAGCCTCCCTTTCCTGTCATAGTTCCCTCAGATATTTCGGAACAGTGATAAGTGTTTCGTTTTTTTATCCACAATCTGCAAAGCTGATAGTCTGCTGCCCCACAGTGCTTTCATCACACCTTCCCGGAAAAATCCTAGAGCTGCATGAATCCAATTATCTGCCATCTTTTACACCTGGGTCATTAAATTCACTATCAATTGATGGTCCAACTGCGATCAGGTTCCTACAACTTTCTGGCAACCTTTGCATTTCTTTTAGTTAGGTCCTTCTACACTTTTTCAAAGTAATTATTTCAAATCTCTCCTACATTCTTCAACCTCAATCTTATTTGGGGACTCAAAATAAAGCTTTGGACTCTTAAAAATATTTCTATCTGTGCAACACAGAATTTATTGAGTACATAGTACTTCTGGTAGGTTAATTTATGGCATCTATATCCCTTATTTATCTGGATTTCCTTAAGATTCCATAGACTACTGCTGGTATATTGATATTTTCTCCAGTGACTTATCTCTTGCTAGTTCACCTTGAATTTTGTTTCAGCGGTTTTTCATGTAATTGAAATACATAGTTTTCAGTCTGCTCTGATGCTTGTTAGAACAAGGTTTAAACTTTTTACTCTAGGCCCTAGTATACAGAATTCAACATTATATAATCTTACTTTATATGCCATGTCATTCTTTCCAAGTGCCTTTCTCTTCTTTTGAAATGTGAATATTTTTATTTTCCCTGGAAAGACTGTATCCAGACATCCATATTTTAATATTGTTCTTTGGACCCATAGTTTTGAGTTCCTCTGTTTTTTTTTTTTTTCTACAGCTCAGAGAGTGGTATTGGGTAGTGTGTATTGTGGCCTGGGCTGTGTGTACTATAAACAACAAAGCAGTAGCTGTGGATTTTTTGCTGTGATGGCAGAAAAATCCTAAATGTCAAATTTTGTGGTGCTGAGTCCTGTTGAAGTCTCCTTAGGGGCTGTAGGTTTATGATCTCATGTTTTCCAAAACACGACACTATAGTAAGAAGATTTTTAAAAAATATATAAGTGAGAAATCCGTTGCAGTGCTAAACATCTCTCAGTATATTTTGGATTGATGACACATAACTTTATTCAATGATTTTTAGGGAGCAGAGACTTACTCTTTGCAAGATGGATTTCTGAAAAATCTGTTCCATTATACTTCTATTTTTCAGTGGTGAAGACTGAAGATCTCATTGAATTCATGTTTTTTTGTGCCTTACAACATTGTGAATTGAGCTCAGCTAAATTTTTAAAATCTGAACACAAATTAAACTGAACTATTAATTTTTATTTGGTGCTCTTGCTGAGTTGGTTGATAATCCAAAAGATGCTGATATCAGCAGAATATGTATATTTGATTTTTAACATAAACCACTTTCATGTCCTGAGAAGGGGTGGAGAAGCAGGACTTGTATCAGGAATTGCTGAAGAGAAGACTTAGGAGGCAGAGAGCAAAACTCAGACAAGAGAGATTTATCTGGGTGGCAATCTCACAGCTCTCTCTAGGGTTATGATGGGGACAGTTCTATGACAGAGTCATCACCCTGTACAGAGAAGGTGATGTCAGCAAGGGGATCGGGGGGCCAAACATTGAGCATTCAAAGAATCTAAAGTCAGCAGTGAACACCAGCACCTTCATAGTCCGTTGTTCTATAGCTGTTGCTAGGTGAGCAATATGTATGAGAAAGTGTCCACAGCTGCAGGGAGACATGGCCTGTAGCAGGGTTGTTAGGGTCATTGATGTGACCTGCCTGGCTCTAGAACCTGTGTACAACAGCAGAACTTTGCTGTTATAAACAGTATCAGCATCTGCTGAGGGTCATGCAGGAGGACCTGGAACAATACTGGAAGGATATTGTCTTTGCCAAACATGAAATCACCAAGTTTTGGAATGTGTTCAGCTACATCTCTACCGACTAGCCCCCATCTAATAAGATGTGTTCAAATGCCAAAGATCTATGGAAATCCCCACCATTATCATGGGTGATTTCTATCTGAAGTGGAGGACTCCCCCATTTCAGATGAGTTCAGTGGAAAGAGCTTAGGTACCCTAACACCTGGGTGCACTCTCTGAACTCTGATCCCCTGAGCAGAATGGGCATGAGACTTCTGAACAACAGAAGAAGGTTCCTTGGGAACATTCAAATGAACCTAAAACAAAAGAAGAGAAGCAAAAGCTGCTGAGGGGAAAATTCATTGCCAGCAGAATCTGAAGAAGGCCTTTCAGAAAATCTCCTTCGGAACTGATCTGAATTGATCTGGAAGTAACAACCCTATCTTCCAGTGAGGAACCTGAAGGACCTCAGTGTACCTGGATGCTGCTTCATGTGTTACTGACCACACCCAAGCAGCTCCTTCCCAGTTAGTGATCTAACTCCAAAAGGCCCCTGTTATCTGTAGTACCCCACACACAGCCTCCTGCTATGGCTGCCAGGTAAAGGCCAGCATCTCTAGGCTGATGAGGTCACCCAAAACACGCCCAAAGCTTATGAACACTCTAGTCAAGAATGTACCCCAGCCCACACTTCTTGGATAAGCACTGGCATCTCTACTGGCTGACTGAAGGAGCCTCCTGCAGTCCCTCTATCTAAAGCCTTCCGGACTCCAGGGCTAAGAAGCTAGCGTCTTCTATTACACTCCCCGTGGCACCCTGGGGCTGGAAGTAGGGTCTCTGAGAAGGATGAAAGAGATATCTTCCTTTATGTCTGGTTGCTGTCCACCAAGTGGGAAGCAGCTTTTCTGTACTCTGGCCCTTCCATCTTGTGCCCATGACAGGACTGAAATACCTAAAATGTGAGCCAAAATAAACCTGCGCTCCTGGAGTCCCCTGTGCAAGGTACACTGTCCCAGCGTAGCATCAGGCAGAGCCTCCTTGAGGGGCAAGGTGTCTCCTGATCACCCACCTCTGCATTTGTGCCCTCACTCCTAGGAAGAATGAAGGAGTGCAATGCGGCTAGCTCACAGCTCAGAGCCTCCTTTGGCAAGTGCGGAAGTCAGGGTTCCTGTGTGGAATGAGAAAGTCAGAAAACGAAAGGCATGCAAAGAAATTTATTTATGAAATGGTTGATGCAGGGAAAACTTAACCTTGCAACAAAGTAAGGGGCCTTTGCTGAAGTACCCAAAGGTCATAGGATCACTGTAAACTCCTGCTACATGTGTTAGCTACCTTCTAAAAGTAACTTTTTCTGATTGGTGTAATCTAGGTGAATTGAGGTCTTAGCCTTTATTTCTGGGGTGAGATGAGGGTCACAAAGCCTTGAGACACAGTGTCATAATTTCACAAGTGCTGACATCCTCAAATACACTGCACACCATTTTTAACTAGCCCATCCAGACAACCTCCCACCTTTACCTATGACCCTCAAACTGTCCCTACACAGTGACCAGGAGAGTGCCTGAGACACCACACTACATACTCCTTGTACATCTACTTTCAGATGATGACATCTGAAAGTAAATTCCTGATGCTTAACAAGCAATGACAGACTCAAGTTCTATGGAGTTTGATGGTTTTATAACTTTAAGGGTTTTCTTTAAGAAATAAATAGGAAATTTAAGTAAGAATTAATTCTAAAATGGGTACATATTTTAATGGAAGAAAGAAAAATGACTGATGTCTTAGAAATCTGAGTCTCTTTTTCTTTAGCATTTTCACAATAAATTTTCCTTAGAAATGATTTCTGAAAATACTCTTGTGTAGCTTGACTCACCCAGTTTCTCACTATGCCACTCTATACTCTGTTCACCTCATTACCACTCGGAATACTTTCTCTGGTACTTGAAATATAGCCCAGGGTCCAGAAGTACAGGAAGGTGTTTAAAATGCAAAACATAGACCTGCTAACTCGGAATCTATGAATTTAGCAAAGTCATGAGACGATTCATGCGCACATTAAAGGATGAACGCTACTACCTAACTCTGCCGGTAACCACCTGTACAAGTGAGGTCCTTTGAATGTAAGCTATGGAAGACTTTGGTTGATATCAGCTTTACAGTGAAGATAAAGGACTTTTGGCTGATGAAATGATGCAGGGCCTTTATTCTGTGGTCATCATGTACAGTCCAACAAAGCATACCGCACTTAGCACGCTCTCCAATCAGGGCTGGTCCAGCAGTTATTCAAGCAATTGCATAGTTCACATTCCAGATTGCAAAGATAAGGAACCAAAGACTCAGGTTTTCTTAGCAGTGGGTTCTCCCTAAGCAGTCAGAAAAGTTCATTACAGGCATGACTTTTGCTAAGTCTGCTCTGAATTATGACTGCAGGGCCCAGGAGTCCTCCCATTGCTCTCCTTAGGAGGAATAAAACTGGAGGTAGTGTCTTGGAGGGAATGCTCTGGAAAGAAACAGGGGCTTACTGGCTACTGGTAAAAGAGGATTGTGGAGACCAAATATAAATCTCAAGTGAGGTTTTGTGATAGGCCATTTGCTTTCTAGTACGTGACATAAATCCTTTTTGTGTGCACGTCCCTGCAGGATCTGCTGTGAAATCTGCTTTCTCCCTAGTGCTTTTTTGGAGTGGATTTTCTTTTTCAAGAGAAAAAGTACTGGCCCCTGTTGCGAAGCTGCCATAAAGCAAAGCCACGGGCTGCCCACCGGAGGGCAACTGCCTGCAGCTGCTCGGTGCCCTGTGGCCTCTCCCCAGTACCCTGCCTTTGTGAGAGTACTGAGCAGCAGATTGAGCTCGGATGCACAAAGAAGTTGAAGGATGGAGTTCTCGCCAGGTTAGAAGGTACTCTTTACTCAGCAGGAGGAGGTAAAAGAGTGAGGTTTTTATTTAACTTATGGAAGCCTCCTTCTTTTTATCTCATTTGCCCTTGATTTAGTGTTTCAGGGATTAAAAGTTGATATATGGATTTAATAGTCTGGAGGAGGCTGTAATAGCAGTGCTGTTCCCATCTGTGTTTCCTTCTCTGTTTCTCTGACTTCGTAGTCATATCAGTGATCAGGGGAGGATAACCAGGCACGACCACCAAAGTATCTTGTTCTCAACTCTTTAAAATATGGCAGGAAAAATTACTTGGTACTAAACAAATTCTCTCAAATTTCAGTCAAGATGAATAGTTTAATTCCTAATATTTTCTGATGCTAATAAAATTTCATACATAAAATTTGGCTCTGGAGAAGCATGAGAAACACATTTTCTTTCTACCCATCATGAATCGGGCCACAGATGGCAGGTCACTGTCCGTCTGAAAATCCAGCCTGGTTTACCTGTTCCTTTGATGGGTTACGCTATTTCTTGTCCCTTTCTGCTCGCCTCCTTCACCTCTGTTTTTGTCCCAGCAGTGCCAAATTTCCAATGAAAATGGATAGTAGGCAAATAGATGGCCGCTCTTTCTCTCTCCCTCTCTCTCCCTCTCTCTGTCTCTGTCCAGTTTTCCCACTTACATCAGAGAGAAGATTCACGAGGCTGAAATGTTTTTACCCCACATCAGTAGGAGATTCAGAGCCATTTATTTCTTTGAGTGGTGGAAAAGTTAATAGGAATCCACTGATTGGACAGAGAAAATGAATGATGGACATGCATAGCTTTGATGTTGTTTCTTAGGAGACAGTTTATTTTAGCACAGTTTGCTGGCACTGCTTTCCCTTCTAGGCATGATCAGATAAATTATTTTTAAAGATAAGGGTAAGTCCATTTTAAAATATTGAATATATGTCTATAAATATTACAGTTTAATTCATCTGATCTACACTGTTTCTAGATGGAAATTATATTTCCTAAAAAAAAGCATAAGGATACTTAGGTACTATGTTATACATTTTTTATTAAAACAAAAAAAAAGAATCTTAATATTAATGGAATGGCTCACTGATTTTATGTCCTTTCTCCATAGTCAATATATAAATGGGATAAAATTGAATTTATTATCAAGACAAGTTCTGAGTGAGGTCTCCTCAATGTTACTGGCATAATGTCTTGATAGTGTCTTTTCCAGGTTTAATTTCAGGAGATATATTACTAATGAATAACTTAGAACTGGTTGTATTATCAGTTAACCCAGTGTTGTCCACTTAAATCAATACTGTTTTGAATACTTTGAAGAAATGGTTCTTTATGCTTTCATTGCAGAGGTTTGTCTTTCCCTCAGGTCATTTACTTTATCCTTATTTTTAAATTTTTTTCTGAAAATAATTTAAAATATCCAAAATATAAGAAAAAAATAAAATGAACCTGAAATTTATCTTTAATCTCTATATCATACTTGTGATTTAAAATCTGAAAGCAACTCCAACATAATCATTTTTTAGCATTTGATCATATTTCCAAATGACCCAATGTCATTGCCAGTTATCAAATTAATTTCTTAATATCATCTAATACCTAGAATTATATTCCAATTTTTAAGATTGGCTCAGAAATATCTCTGCATGGATACATTGGATCAAAATGCACACACTGTACTTTATCTGATTAAATTTTTTTACTGCATTACAACCCTACCTGCTCAAATGTCATGTATTTTATGCTGTATATTTTGATTTGCTTTTGTTTTCTGAGATAAGGTCTCATGATTGACCCCAAGGTGGACTCCAAATTTTCACCCTCCTACCCCACCTGCCTGAGTCACTGGCATTACAGGAGTACATTGCCACGCTGGATCTTAAAGGCATGTTTTTTAAAACTGATTTTGAAGGCATTTTAATTGTCTGATTTTGAAGGCATTTTAATTGAATACTCCACACCTTGGATTTAGCTGATTGTTTGCATTTGGTACCATTCAAATTGTTTCTTTTTCCTTCTGTGTACTGAATGAGTGAAGGAGCAGTGACGAGAGAAAGAACTGTGTCTTGCTTTTCTTTAGTAAACCAGGAGCATTACACAGACTGTTTCCCCAGATCGGGAGAACACCGAAGGACTGGCAGCCCACTGGCTGCTTAGTGGATGTAGATACCACCAACCTCCTACCCATTTCCTTTCCCACACTTGTGTGTACAAAATATTATCATGATGCACAACATTAAATTGCATTTAACCTAATGTATTTTTTCATAAACTAACTTTCTTGAGGTAAAGAAAGACAACAGTTTCAAGTAACAAGAAACTATTTAAATGTATGTATTATAAACATGAAAGAAAGATTAAGCAAACTGTAACTTCATCAGCAAAACAGTTTACTAATTAAATGTAGCTACTAGATCACCTTCCTTTAGATGGGAAAATTATTTTGGTAAAATATATAGATTCACAGAATTTAAACACACCTTCCAAATAGAATGACTGGCTGATGCTCTAATATAACTAGAAAATATCTGACATAAGACACATGGTGTCATTCTTTAAAAACAAAACAAAACAAACAAACAAACAAAAACCCAACTAGCCAATTCTCCCAAAAAAACACAGAAGCTGGTATACATCCTCCTGATGTTGTCCAAATGAAGAGGCAGGATTATGTCATGATCCACAAAGGATTTTACAGAGCCAAAAAGAATAGTGCAAAGATATTTGTTAAATTAATTTGAATAACTAAGGATTTGATTTTTTGTTATTTACGCATTGCTATTACTTGCAAAAGCAAACTCTAAGGAAACATTTTAACACTATCTCTGTAGCACAATCAAGATACAAGCCCTTCAACGACTCTAAGGTAAATGAATGTATAGATCCTTGATCTGCAGAAGGAAGCCAATGATTCTTATAAAAATTAGCTTCCAGCTTTCTCAAATGTTGTTAGTTTTATAGAGTACTAAGCATAAAAATGATTTGCTTCTGTGGTACTGGGGGAGAAACCAGAGAATATTCAGTTCTATTCCCAGCCCCTTTTCTCTTTGGAGTAAACATCTCCCTCAACTGTGTGGCCTGTGCTTGAATGTGAGATCTTCCTGCTTCAGCTCCTTTCTTCCTGTCCTTACTGGTATGTACATCACCTCAGGGAGGAATTTTTTTTTGTATAATAATTAGAACACTGAAAGGGGATACAACTCTGAAATATAGTGTTTATTTCTAACATGGAGTAGGTTTCATTATTACTGATGTAGATCTGTTGAAATACGAAGATCAATGTGAGAGTTTTTAAAAGGCTCTTCATAATTTAACTGTCCAGTATGAAGATAATGTATGTTATCCTTAAGAGAGTATAAGCAGTTATCTGAAAATTTGTGTTTGACCCAGGAAAAAATGGGAAGTGACTCATTTCGGTAGAAGGAAATTGCTACACACACACACACACACACACACACACACACAAAAGAACAGAGAGTCATTATGTTTAAAATAATTCCAGTGTTCTCTGGAGTTTCATAAGTGAAATTTTGCCTTATGAACACAGAAGAGACTTTTTGACTTTGGCTAAAACATGTAGTGTAGAGCATTGAATGACATAATACAAATGTCCTTAATTTGTTTCATAATTTGTAGCAAATTTCTTGTTTCCAAAGTAAAATGGCTGAAATGATTACAGATCTAGAATGAGGGCTTTCATCAGGGTTTATGTCTATGAAGCGTTCTAATTACTGAGTCTCCCTTGAATTAGAAGTTCTATCCCATAAAATTTAAGACAAAATTTATTGACCTCCTTTTAGTGGTGTCCAACGGTCCAATTAGCTAAAATATGTTTTGGATGCAATAATGCAAAGTGTGTGAGATTTCCATCCAGTGTTTTGGTGAGGCTGGGATCATTAAGATTGCAGAATTATATCTTAGAATGGAAAAATCTACCATTATCCAAGCATATTTAATGTATAACCTTTACAGGAAACATAGATTTTTCCTTTTAAATATGAGGAGAGTAGTACAAATTCTACACCATTTGTACTGTTTTTCCAACTGGAATCAACCACTAACATAATACTGCAAATAGCTATGAGTTTGTGAATGTTTATTGTTTTTAATGTGCTTATCATGCCAACTTGGTGACAAGAAACCTGACTTCAGTGTAATGCTTATTCATTTTCACATACTTCTATTTTCTCTCAAGGCATTTTCGTTTCTCCTTAATTTTCTCAAATTTCACTACAATGGTATATATTTTAGGTGTACATTCATCTTGCTTAGCATTCAGTAAACCCACTAAGTGGAAACATTTGTATATACTTTATCTTATCTAAGATGACCTCTTTACTACTTTTCTGGAAAAATTCACTGCCTTTAATTTGTTTGGTTTTATTCCTCTGGAGTCTCTATTCATAATAAATAATAAGTTCTGAATTTCATTTTTTGTTCTTTTGGTTATCTCTCATAATTTGTCCCTTTATAGATTTGTGGGCTCTTTATGTATATTTTTCAGTTACAGTTTTTCCAACCATCAATTCATTCTTTAGTTGTGTTTATTTTTTGCTGGAATTCTGCTCATCTGATAGTGTTTTTATTTTAAATTTCATGGATATGCTCATGAATGAAGCACCTTTTCTTTACTGCACACTTCCACTTTGATGTTCCCACCTTGGAGTTAGCCAAGCTATGAATTAATTTAAACTTTTCCTCTTTCAACTTGTGGGTGTCAGGCATTGCATCTCAGTGATGAGAAAGCTAATATAAAATATTACAAACATCTAAGAAAACAAGTGGTCTTTAATTATTTTTTACTAATAAAATGCATCACACATATGTGAAGAAAAATATAATGGATCCTTCTCTCTTATGAATAAGTTAAAATTTATAGAATTTTACCCTATTTAAATATGTGCTTGTTTTTAAATTATAGATACATTTGAGGCTTCTCAATAATCCCACTTAATGCCATCTCTCATCCTCTGAAGTAATTACATAGAATTCTAAATCATTTCTGCACTATTCATTAAAAAATATATATGTTTCTGTTGGCTATATATATCTGAAACTCACATATCTCTATATTGAAATATATATTTCAACTTTACTAAACAGTCAAATTGCTTTTCAAGGCAGTGATTGTATTTTAAAATTTTATGAAACATACATTGTAGCTTCCTCTTTCTCTGTAACTTTGCACAAAGTATTAAACATCTTTAGGATGTGTGTCTAAGCCATGGTTAAAACAGTGTCTCTTCATGGTTCAACATATTTCTTATTTAAAAGTGAAATTAAATATCTTGGCCTATATTCTTTGCCTCTCAGTTTATTCTGTGAAATGCGTGGCAATTTTCTGTGTGCACTCTTTCCTTCATTCCTTCCTACTACAAGTTAAAGAAATTATTTTGGTATTCTTTGTGTTATTTGTATATTTATTGTTTAGTAGTCAGGCTCATTTTTCAAATTCAAAAAGATCTATCTCTTAAGTTTCATTTAAATATTTTAAAAATTTTATTTAAAGAGGGGGTGAAGCAAAACAGGAAAAAGGGTAGAAACAATACAGAATTTCAAAAAAAATAAATAGTAAGAAATCACTATTTGATACATTACATATTGTCTTCTTGGATATAGTTGTTCAAGTTACAAAATTAAAGCATACAAAGTGGACATTCAAACAGTGAGGCTGCAAACAGTTCTGTTCACCGATCCAATAAAAACTTAGTAACATGGCTATCAATCCTATACACTTAAATATATATACAGTTATCTCTTTTAGAGCACTTTCTTTTCCTCCTTTTGCTTTTTTAAAAAAATTGTTTTATTTAAAGAAAAAATTTTGAAACAGAAAGAGGGTAGAAACAATGCAAAATCTCAAAAACAAAACAAAACAAAAATAGTAACCAGTAAGAAATCACTAGTTGATAATTACATACTTTCCTCTTAGATGCAGTTGTTCAAGTTACAAAAGTAAAGTCCACAAAGTGGACATCCAAACAGTGAGACTACAGTCAGTTTTGCTCATCCATCCAACTAAAACTTTAGCAACATGGTTATTAATTCCACACACTCAAACATACATGCAGTTACATCCTTTAGAATACTCTCTTTTCCTTTTTTTCCTTACAATAACTATAATCCATTCTCATAAACTACTTAGATGTTCTACACATGTATAAGTCTCTACACATATACCTAGCCTTTCTGTATTAGAGGGAGAAACAAATCAAAACAAGTCAGCAATACAAATCCTTAGACAAACACAAAATGAAAAGAACATACAAAAACACAACACTAGGTGATCTATGGTAGTCACTATGATGTCTCTTGTTATTTTCAATAAAATTGTCTATATCATCAAATATAATATAAACAGCATTGCTTTACACTATTAATAAAATCTAAACATTGGAGACATTATAAAACTTCAAAGGCAGTTAACAATCATACCAGAATTGGTATCCTATCGAGTCCTGTCATCTTCAGAGTAGTTGCCCCTACTCTCAGACTCGACACTCTCAAGCATACCAGATTCAAATAAAATCAGTCAAGATAAAACAGTGATATAATCAATCTTCTCTGACTTATTTCTGCCATGCTATTTTTCTGTTATTTATTTACTTTTCTCCTTCATTCCACTGTCTGCCCCTTTCTTTGAGGCCTTTCTGCCGTTATTCCTGGAACCCTGGTGATTTTCTTCTCTCTCTCTAGAATGTCCTTCAGTATTCTTTGCAGGGTTGGATTGGTGGTCACAAACTCTCTGATCCTCTTTGTTGTGGAAATATCTTGTCTCTCCATTAATTTTGAGAGACAGTTTTGCAGGGTACATCATTCTGGGCTGGAGGTTATTTTCTTTCAGGGCTTGGAATATTTCACTCCAAGCTTTTCTTGATTTGATGGTTTGCATTGAGAAGTCTGCAGTGATTTTGATGAGTTTTCCTTTATAGGTAATCTGTTTCTTTTCTCTGACTGCTTTTAATATTCTGTTCTTGTGATGGATTTCTGGGATCCTGATTATTATATGTCTGGGTATAGATCTGTTTGAGTTGTAGCTGGCTGGAGTTCTATATGCCTCATTTATCTGAACTTCACTTCCTTTACCTATGTTTGGGAAGATTTCCTTAATTATTTCTGTGAATAGACTTTTTATTTCATTTGTATTTGTTGCTGCATCTTCATTCACATATTTTATTCTTAGGTTATAAATCCTCTTGTCATCTTCTAGCCTTTGTATCATTGCTTCCTGGTTCCTTGTTACTTTTAAGAGATCCTTCCTTTCACGATCATACTTTGCAAATCTATCTTCAAGTTTTGAAAGTTTGTCTTTAGTTTCTGTTAAAAGATTTGCCAGGTTTCAATGGAGTTTTTAATTTCCTGATATTCTCTTTGGATCTGTTTCATATATTCTAG
>PVLA01007568.1:0-102951 GCA_004027455.1 Hydrochoerus hydrochaeris | reverse complement strand
TTCAAATTCAAGATTACATCCTAAAAAATGAAACCTCACTGGTTTATTTCTTCCCCAAATGGTTTTTGAGCACCTGCTCCTTGTGAGAGCCTGCGTTAGCAGTGCGATCCCACAGCAAGCCAGACACACCTGCTCTAGAATGCTAGGCCAGCCGCCGTACCAGGGAGATGCAGGCACATCCCCTGGGACCTGAAGCATAGGTGAGGGGCAGTGAAGGATGGGGCTTCAAGGAAGAGCAGCTGAGTCAAAGCAGAGCCAGGGCGGTTGGAGGCTTTGGGAAACTACAGTTCTTTCTGGAGGAGCTGATGGCAATGAGAGTGCGTGGTGGCCAGGGCCAGACCAATGGGGGGTGGGGGATGCTCAGGATGGGAGAGCATAAAGCAGGACTGGAGAGTCCCCTCTGAATGCTGGCTGCATGAAGCAGAGTGGGCTGCATTTGTTGGTTCTAGGGCTTTACACTGTAGGGAGACTCCATTTCTGCTTCTATCTCATTTCTTGCTACATATCTGTTTAGGTTTTCCATACACTTTTGGTTCAATTTCAGTAGGTCACATGCATCTAGAAACTCGTTACATTTGACTAGGTTACCTAAATTAGCAGAATATGTGTTTTTAGAACACTCCCTCATGATGTTGGGGATTTCAATAGAATCTGCTGTCGTGCCTGCTTTGGCGTCTCTATTTTGATTCTTTGGGCCTTCTCCCCCTTTCTTTTGGTTAGTTTGGACAAGGTTTGATCAATCTTGTTTATCTTTTCAAAGCACCGACTCTTTGATTCACTGATTCTTTGCATTTTTGTTTTAGGCTCTATTTTGTTTATTTCTCCTTTGATCTTTTTTATACCTCTTCTCTGTTACGTTTGATTTGGAATTGTCTTGTCTTTCTAAATCCTGGAGAAAAGTCGTTCATTTACTGGCGATGTCTCTGACTTTTTGTGATGTAGGTCCTCATAGCTATACAGTTCCCTCCTAGGGCTCTCTCATCACTTCCCCCATGTTACACTGAATTTCCATTTCCACTGGGTCTCTTCACAGGTACTGGAGACTTTGGAAACCTTCCTGTAATTGTCAGGTTTCCCGTCAGTGCCCCACGGTTCCTCAGGCCCACCACTTAAAGGAAGAGAAGTTGAACTTGGATCACTGTTTCAGCAAATTCAGTTCTTGATTGGCTAAGTCCAATTCCATTTTGACGGAAGGGCCTGGCAGAGCGAAGACGCTCAGTTGGCGGCGGCAGGGGAATAGTACCGGTGGTGAAGAGAACAGGCCCGTGGATGCTACCTAAGGTCAGACCTCCCTGAGCCACCCACACCCTTCACTGTATCACTGAGAAGTGTGCTCTCCTGGTACTTTGGGTAGATCCCACGCCAATCGAGTTGATACGATTAAGGTTAACTGCCACGTCCACCTTCTAGACGATTTAGTTCTCCACTAACGGGGCTACGCTGAGTCTTTTACAGGTCCTGCTATTTTGAGAGTATTTCACATTGCTTTCCAGTGCAGTAATTTCTGTCACATTTTGGGAAGTTTTTATTGTTGCTTCTTCAAGTTCATTGTTTTGTTGATCATATCCACTCTACCATGTACGCTCAATGTAGTTTTTCAACTCAGAAATTATAGTTTTCTCATTTCAAAGAACACTTGAGGGTTTTTTTTTTTTGCTTCTTCTATGTCTCTATTTTCTGTGTTTAATTTTTCTTCTTATTTCTTGAATACATAAAGTTCAGTTTGAATAATTGTGTCATTATCTTAATCTACTAGCTATCATCTGTTTCATTTGCATGTCAGTGATGTCAGTTGACTTTCTTTCCTATTATTCATCCTGATACCGTTTCTTTGAATGCCTGTTAATGTTTGAATTTTACCTTGTTGAGTACTGCATATTTTATCTCCACAAATAAATATTCTTGAGCTTTGTTCCGGGACATATTTAAGTTACTTGGAAATACTATGTTTTTGAATCTTGCTTTAAGTTTCCTTACATGAGATCAGACTCCAAATTCTGTATCCACAATGCAAACATAAATCATGCTCCTCCTCCATGAACTGTGGATTGCAATCCATCCTTATGAAGCAATCTGGGGGTTACTATAGTCCTTGCCTCCTTTGTTTTACATCTGTCAGAAATCATTGTCATTTGTTGCCTGATGTCCAATAAGTTGAAAAGTGTTGCTTTCTATCTTTTGGATTTTTTAAAAAGTTTTTAAAAATAGGCATACAAATTTGTTTCCTATTATTTTATCTTGTCAAGAGCCAGAAGTCCTTTATTCAAAATTAAACCTATTTTTTTATGCATGACAAACTTTCAGCATTTCAAATCTATTCAACTTAAAGCCAGGATTGAAAGACTTTGAGACTCCTATATATGCTCAAATAGACATGCATTAGCTTTCCTGTTGCTGAAACCCAGTATCTGGCTACTGGAATTGAAAAGAGGAACAGCTTAATTTGGCACATGGTTTTAGGGGATTGAGTTCATGGTCAGCTGGATAGAAGGTTGAAATCTCATACCAGAGCCACACAGAAGAGCCAAAATGCTTAGTTGATGGAGGACAGAAAGAGAGCAGAGGAACAGTGCCAGAGATGAAGACAGACATCCAAGATTGTGCCTGAATGACTTACTTAGACACACTCCTAAGTGTGCTACACTAATTTGGAATCCTTAAGTACTCCAGGGTCACTCAAGTTGACACAACTGAGATAGATACCCCACTGCAACGCTTGGAAAAGTACACAGAAAATAACAAGGTTTTTCTTTTGCTAGTGGATATATAACTGAGTTCTGAAAAATCTTATTTGTACATTTAATAATTTCAAAAACTTCTGAAACACGTTTGAATCACTTTCATAATTATAAAATATTTTTATAACGTGATTCATTCTAAGAAAAATAAACATGTGTTGCTTAGATGGTTACTTTCCAATCTTGATAAATCTCTTGCTTGGTTCTGTTTAGCCTCTGGTATTCTTACCAGTTGTGCGACTAGAAAGAAACAAGTAGTATGTCATACAATTTGTAAGCTATTTGCATTCACACAACTTCTTCCAGACTTTCAAATACGGTGTTACAAAGCTAAGATTCTACCTTGTTTTTGAGCCCTCCACTGTGAAAATATTAGCTTGTGTTTTTAAAGTAAAATTGCATTTATATTTAAATCATATTCTATGTGACATTCATATATAAGGGACCATATATAGGCAATCTCTGTAGAAGATATTTTCATGATTATTTCATCATTAGGCATGTGGCTTATGTCTTTTTCAGTATGCATAATACATAAAACTTTATATATGCTTTAGCCATTACCAACATTAATTCCAAGTAATGCCTGAAAATGTACTTTAAAAGAAACATTCCTTGATTTTCACAATAATGATAGATTCAGTGTGACTGACTAGAGAATGTGTCATGTGAGAAGCTAAGAAAATACTCACTGAGAAAGAGGATATTCAGAAGGAAGGGGTTTCCACGCTGAAATAGAGAAGTAATGCAGAAAGCTGGTGAGAGCACACAGCCCAGCTGGCACCACCTCTGCGGCACACAGGTCAGCTAAGTCAGAGGCAGCGTGACTGAGCAGCCTAGCGTGAGTCTTGCGTGGCCATGGGACTGCAGAGTCACAGGCACCTGCCCTGATTCCAGCCCGAGTTGGCTCTGTTCCTGCTTTGTACGGCAGCTCACCATCCCACCATCAGAGAACACGCCCATCTGCGGGAACCCAGGGGGTCGCCTGCAACCGGACTGCAAAGGGGAACTATGCAGACTCATGGCCTCTTTGCCGTGGTGTTGAAGGAGAAATTGCAATTGTGGCCCTCTCTTGTAAAATCTCCACCAATGCTCGCCGAGAGTGAGGGATTCTCACCCACACCCTCAGCGGTGCAGCAGGAAATGGGGACTCCAGCAGAAACTGCAGCCTTCAGAAAGTGAGGACCTGCGTGTATACATGCTAGTCACTGCCGTCTTCCAGGCTTTCTGGTAAAGATAAATGTGTGCACAGAGGGTTTGAACTGAGAGTTTAAACTGAGTTCCCCTCAGATAACTCCTGATTTTTTGTGTGAGTGAGTGTGTGTGTATGTGTTGTGTTGTTCTGTTTGGTTCAGCACTGTTTGGTTGGTGTTTTTGTTTGATTTTATAGTGTTTTACTTGTTTTCTTTTAATTTGGTTTTTGTTTTTGTTTACTTTTTTCTTCTATTTGTTTTGACTTAGTTGGTGTATAATTTCTCTTCCTCTTCCTAGTTCCCTATCTGGTTTCTTCATCTCAAGATCCTTCAGCAACTCTATTTGTTAATTGTTTTTCCTAGGTTACAAATTCCTCTCAAGTTTCTAATTTGCCATATTCTGCTTTCTCTCTCTCAGTCATTTCTATCTTCTGATGTGTCAGCCCAGTATCCTGCCCACACAATTCCTTTGGTTCTTCTGTGTCTTACCTAACCCCCGTCTTTCCACACTTGTTCTCCACATTACAAGTATACAAACCTATCAACTGTTTGCGACAGCAACATAGATTTCCTCAATCACAAAATGCAGCTCCCTCAGATACTGCATACTGACCTCCACAAATATTGTTAAACTCAACATTAACTGTGTTTCCTCCTACCGATCTCTATTGTCCCTTCTAACCTTCCCTCTTATTGACTCACATGCATCTTTCAGTCTCCTCCCCTTCAATCTCTCCTCTCCACTTCTTCCACCAAACTGTGGAGCAGCTGCTAATAAGAAATGAACATAGTCTATGTAAAGTAATGCAAAAGGGGAATGTGTAAAAGTAGGGTCTATCTTATAAAGCAGTGTATAAACCAATCTGTTGATATTGTTATAGCCAGAAAAAATTCTTCTGAAGAACAATGAGGCAGAGTCACTTAAATTAAATAAATGAAAGGATAAATACATTCTCTGGACATATAGAACTGAAAATACACCACAGAGAGCAGCATTTTACTAACATCCTTCATATAAACACAATTCTTCCCATTCTACCAGAACTCAACCCACAGTACCAAAGGAGGGGGGAGGTTGCAAATAAACATAAAAAATAGTTATTTGTACCCCAAAAATCATGAGAAAGCAAGGAAACAGAAGAACTCCATGGTTTCCCAAATCTCCTGAGGCTGATCAAAGGCACATAAATGGAGAGGAAAGCATATATCAGGGAGTGGAACTCTACAAAAAGATTAGAGAAGAAGTTAGTTAATTTCAAAGAGGAAAGGAACCAGAAGGTCATAGAATTAACACTCAAAATACCCAAGGTGGATTCAGGGGAAATAAGTAAAAAATTGGAAGAGCTGACCAAAACAGTGCAAAATATGTGTGAAAAATTAACCAATGACATAGAATCCTCAAAAAAAATCAGACAGAAATACCTCAAAAGAAAAACTGTAGGACTCATAAACTGTGGAAATGAGCATTGTGAAGACAGTGTCTGAAACTGAGGACAAATGATAAATTATGAAGGAAAGAAATAAGAACACTATGAGATGACACTAAGAAGACCAAACTAAGGCTCCTAGGGGTTAAAGACAAGCAAGAAGATGTCACAGATGGAATTATTAATGTATTTATAGAAATCATAGTAGAAAATAAGAGAGTTCAACACACAAGTAAACCAGACTTCTAAAACATCAAACTATGTGGAAAAAATAAGTGCACCTAGGTATATCCTTCTTAAATTGCCAGATATAAAAAGAAAAACTCAGAATTTTAAAAGTAGTCATAGAAAAACAAGAAATCACATATAAAGGTAAAACCATTAGAATTACAGCAGAGATCGCAAACAAAGGCCAGAAGACTTTGGAAAGAAGTATTTGAAGCCCTAAGAACAAACAATTTCCAACACGAGTTAACACAGTCAGCAAAACTTTTCCTTCAAAATAGATGGAGAAATAATGACATTTCATGAAAAAGACCAATATCAAGAAGTATGTGAATCCTATGCCACCTCTCCAGAAAATACTCAAGAATATCCTAGACAGAAACAACAGAACAGCTAAATCAGAAAGTCCAGATAAAAAGAAAACACCAAGAGAACTCAATGCACAATCAACAAGAAAAATGAGAGGAAAACAAGAACAAAGGGCCACCAACAGAAAAAAATGCAATGATAGTAAATAATCAATATACCTCAGTAATATGTCTTAATGTTGAAGGCCTCAAATCTTCAATTAGAAGAAAACAGATTGGCAGACTGGTTTAAAAAGACTCCAGTAGTCTGTTGCATTCAACAAATGCATCTACTACAAAAGTATATTCATGCACTAAAAATCAAAGAATAGCCAACAGTATTTCCTGTACCAGGACAGCCAAAACAAGCAGGGGTAGCAATTTTAATTTTAACATAGTAAAATTCAATCAAATACAGATTTTCTGAAGAACTTCAGAACATCCTAGTTAAGGGAATAATCCAAAAAAAAGAAATAATGTTTACTAATATTTATGCAACATATGCTAGAGCATCAATCTTCATAAAACAATACTACTGACCTTAAAGCACCAAGTAAATATAACACCATGAGAGTGGGGGATATTAACACCCTAATTTCACAAAGAGATAGAGAAACTAAGCAAAAATTCAATAAGGAAATATCAGAACTGAATCACATCCTTGAACAAACAAATTTAATAGACATCTATGTAATATACCACCACGCTACAACAGGATCTACATTCTTGGCCACAGTACATGGAACTTTCTCCAAAATAGATCACATACTAGTACACAAAGCCTGCTGAAATGAATATAAAAAAAAGCAGCATTGCCTCATTTTTACTATCTGACCACCGTGCAATGAAAATACAAATTAATGAAAGAAGAAAACATGGGAAAAGGAGAAGCACCTAGAAAATTAATAGCATACCCCTAAACAACCAATAGATCACAGAAGAAATCAAGGAAGACATTTAAAAATTTCTGCAAGTTGATTACAATGCCTGTACAGCCCACCAGAATCTCTGGGACATCATGAAAGCAGTTCTCAGCAGAGTTTATTGCAACCAATTCTCACACTAGGAAAAACCACAAAGTACTTGAGAAAAAACAATAACCTGGGCTCCAACCAAAATTAAGGAGGAAAATCATAAAAATTAGAGCAAAAATTGATGAAATTGAGACCAAAAAAAGGCAAAGAATCAACAAATGGAAGAGCTGGTTCTTCAAAATAATAAAGGGAATGGATAAACCCCTAGCCAAATGTACCGAGAGAGAAGAGACACAAATCAATGCAAATAGAAAGGAAAAAGGTGAAATCACAACAGACACTGGCAAAATCCAGAAGATAGTAACTACTGTGACAAATTGTATTCCAATGAATTGAAAAATTATAGATTACTAGACAAATTACAAAATTAAATCCAATGAGTCACAAAGTTGCTGAACAGATTGATAATAAGCAATAAAACTGATACTAATGAGCAACTTACATAAATTGACACAATCACTATGGATATCAGTATGGAGATTCCTCAAATATCCAAAACTAGAGGTTGCATTTGATCCAAATATTCCCCTTCTAGGTATCTTCCTGAAAGACTTAAAGTCACCATACCACAGTGATACCGTTATAAACATGGGTATGCACATATATCACTGTCGCATGAGCTTTTCAGTTTTTCTGGAAAAATACCCAGGAGGGGAATAGCTGGATTGAATGGAACACCTAATCCTAGTTTGCTGAGGAATCTCCATACTGATTTCCATAGTGGCTGCACCAGTCTACACTCCCACCAGTGTAGCCAGCAGTGGAGAAGTGTTCTTTTTTCCCTGTAATATCACCAACATTTATTATCAGTTGATTTCTTGATTGCAGCTATTCTTTCTGGAGTGAGATGAAATCTCAGTGCTGTTTTAGTTTGCATTTCTTGAATGACCAGTGATGGTGAACATTTCTTCATGTATTTATTTGCCATTTGTATGTCTTCATCTGTGAAATGTGTGTTCATCTCAGATGCCCATTTTTGGAGAGAGTCTTTGAATTTGGGGAGCTTGATGTTTTTCAATGCTTTATATATTCTGAATATAAATCCTTGGTCTGAGGGATTATCAGCTAAAATTCTTTCCTATTCCATGAGGTTTTTCACTTTGTTGGTGATTTCTTTTGAAGTGCAAAAACCTTTTAATAATATAAGATCCCAGTTGTTGATTCTTTGAAGTATTTCCTGTGTGGCTTTCATTTTGTTCATGAATTCTCTGCCTACCCCTATGTCTGCAAGTTTTCTACCTACCTTGTATTCCAATAGAGTTAGTGTTTCCGTTTTAATATTTAGATATTTGATCCATTTTGACTTTAGTGCATGGTGATAGGCATGGATCTAGTTTTTAGGCTTCAGCAAATGGAGGGCCAGTTTTTCCAACACCATTTATTAAAGAGGCTATCCTTCTTCCAGTGAACATGTTTAGCACATTTGTCAAATATCAGGTGTCAGAGTCTTTGTAGTTGCGCTTGCATCTTTTAATCTGTTCCATTGATCCTCAGGTCTATTTCTTTGCCAGTACCATGTTGATTTTATCACTGTTGCTTTGTAGTATAATTTCAAGTCAGGATTGACATGTCTCTTGCTTTGCCTTTGTTGCCCAGAATTACTTTTGCTATTCTATGTTTCTTCTGTTTCCAAACGAATTTTAGGAGTGTTTTCTCTAGTCTGTAATGTATGTTAATGGTATATTGATTGAGATTGCATTAAATCTGTATAACAGTTTTGGGAGTATGGCCATTTCCACAATGTTGGTTCTTCCTAACCAAGAGCAAAGGATATCTTTCCATTTTCCAATATCCTCTTCAACCTCCTTTTTCAGAGTAGTATAATTTACAGCATGTAGGTATTTTACATTCTTGGTTAGGTTGATTTCTAGGTATTTCATTTTTTTAGATGCTATTGTGAAAGGCAATATTTTTATAATTTCTCTCTCAGTGAGTTTTTGTTCATTTATGGTAATGCTATTGATTTTTGAGCATTGACTTTGTATCTGGTTACGCTGCTACTACAGGTTATTACCTGTAGTAGTCTTTTAATGGAGTTTTTTGGGCCTTCTATATAGAGTATCATGTCATCTGTAAATAGTGATAATTTAACTTCTTCCTTTCCTATCATTATTCCTTCTATTTCTACCTCTTGTCTGATTGCTTTGGCTAATATTTCCATAGCTATATTGAGTAAGAGTGGTGATAGTGGACATCCTTGTCTTGTTCCTGATTTTAGAGTGAAGGCTTACAATTTTTGCCCATTTAATATAATATTGGCTGTTGGTTTGTCATAGTTGGTCTTTATGAGATTGGGGTAGACACTATCTATTCCAAGTTTCTGTAGGGTTTTTATAATGAACAAGTGTTGGACTTTATCAAAAGCTTTTTCTGTGACTGTTGAGATGATCGTGTGATTTTTGTTTTTGGCTCTGTTGATGTGGTGTATTACATTTATTGATTTGCATATATTAAACCATCACTGAATTCCTGGAATAAATCCCAATTGGCCATGGTGTATAACCTTCTTGATGATTTGCTGCATTCTATTTGCCAGTATTTTATTGAGAACCTTTGCATCAATGTCCGTTAGTGATATTGGACTATAGTTCTCTTTTTTGGTTGGGTCTTTCTCTGGTTCTGGTATCAGTGTGATACTTGCCTCCAAGAATGAGTTAGGGAGAACTGCTTCTCTTTCAATTTCATCGAAGACTTTAAGGAGAATTGGCATCAAAGTTTCTCTAAATTTCTTGTAGATTTCAGCCATGAATCCATAAGGACCTGGGCTTTTTTTTTGCTGGTAAGTTTTTAATCATATTTTCAATTTCAGTAGCTGATATTGAGTTATTCAAAATTGTTACATCTTCTTTATTGAGCTTTGCTAGTTCATATGTTTCTAGAAATCTGTCCATTTCCTTTTTTCCTACCCTATGCGAATAGAGATTTTCCAAGTAGGTATTCATTATCTTTTGAATTTCCATGGGATCTGTAGTGATTTCTCTCTTTTCAGTCCTTATTGCATGAATATGAGTTTTTCTTTCTTTTTCTTGATAAGGTTGACTAGAGGTTTATCAATTTTGATTATTCTTTTAAAAAACCACCCTTTGATTTGTTAATTCTTTGTATTTTTTGTAGTTTCAATTGCATTAATTTCTAATCTGATCTTTACAATTTCCTCTCTTCTATGAGCTTTGGGTTTGACTTGCTCTTCCTTTTCTAGAAGCTTGAGATGTAGCATCAGGTTGTTTATTTGTGTTCATTCTGTCTTTCTTGTTGTGACAATTTATTGCTATATATTTCCCTCTTAGGACCACTTTCATTGTGTCCCACATGTTATAGTATGTTGTATCTGCATTTTGATTGAATTGTAGGCATTGCTTCATTTCTTCTTTAATTTCACCTGTAGCCCACTGGTTGTTCAGAAGGTTGGTACTTAATTTCCATGTATTTGTTCAGGTTTTATAATTTCTTTTGCCATTAATTTCCAATTTCAGTGTACTATGATCAGATATTATGAATGTGATAATTTCAATCCCTTTGTATTTACTTAAGAATGTTTTATGGTTTATTAAATGGTCTATTTTGGAACATGTCCCATGTGCAGCTGAGAAGAATGCATATTCTGATGTGATTGGATGGAACACTGTAAACGTCTACTAAGTGCATTTCCTCACAGGTATGATTCAGTTCTATTATTTCTTTGTTGACTTTTTGTGTAGTTGATCTATCTCTTTGTGACAGTGGGGTATTAAGGTCTCCTATTACAACTGTATTCTTGTGTATTCGATTTTTCATGTCCATTAGTATTTGTATTATATAGTTGGATGCTCCTGCATTTGGTGTATATATATTTATAATTGTTAGTTCTTCTTCTTGAAGTTTTCCACTAACAAGTATGTAGTGACCTTCTTTGTCACTTTTAATCCTTTTAGGTTTGAAGTTCACTTTGTCTGCAAACAGAATAGCTACCCCTACTTCTTTGTGGATTTTTGTTGCATGGAATATTTTTTTCCATCTTTTGGCTTTTAATCTATGAGTTTCCTTTTGTGTCATATGTGTTTCTTGTATAGATCATATTGTGGGATGCTGTTTCTTGATCCATTCTGCCCACCTGTTTCTTTTGATAGGTGAATTAAGGCCATTTACATTTATGGATATAATTGATATGTACTGGCTCAACTTTGTCATGTTATGTTTTTTTGTTTGTTTTTGGCTTTTCCCCCTTGTTTAATTGCTTGTCTTGCCTGGTGGTATCTTTCTGTTGTTGTGCTGGAGAGAGTGGTCATTTTTATCTCTATCTAGTATGTCTTTCAATACTTTTTCTAGGTTTGGTTTGGTGGACATGAATTTTTTCAGTTGTTCTTTGTCATGGCAGAGTCTTGTTTCTCCGTTAAATTTGAAAGGCAATTTTGCTGGGTATGTCAGTCTGGGTTGAAAGTTGTTTTCTTTCAGTGTTTGAAATACTTCACTCCAAGCACATCTTGCAAGTTTGCGCTGGAAAGTCTGCCATGATTTTGATGTGCTTTCTTTTATATGTGAGTTGTGTCTTTTCTCTAACAGCTTTTAGTATTCTGTTTTTATATTGTATGTCTGGGATCTTAATTATTATATGTCTGGGTGTAGATTTATGTTGGTTGTGTCCAATTGGACTTCCATATGCCTTACTTATCTACATATCGGATTTTTCCCCATGTTTGGGAAATTTTCTGCTACTACTTGTGTGAATAGTTTACCTATGTCATTTGTGTTGGCCCCTGCATCTACATTGATGCCAATTAGTCTTATATTGTTTCTTTTGGCATCATCTTGAAGCTGTTGGATTTTCATTTCATGCTGCTTTGTTATTTTTAAAAGTTCTATCCTTTCGTGATCACTAAGTGTGATCCTGTCCTCAAAGTCCGAAGTTCTATCCTCAGCTTCATTTAAACGGTTTTGCCAGCTTTCAATAGAATCTTTTGTTCCTTGTATATCTCTTTGAATTTGTTTCATAGATTCTTCTTGTTTTCTACATTGTTCATCAAAATTTCAATCAATTTCCCATGCTCCTGTATTTTTTTATCTATTTCTTCTCTAGCTATGCTGAGCAACTCCTTTAGTAAGGTTGTTATTTCTGTCTTTATGTAAGACATTATTTCTAATTTGTTTTCCTCTATAACCTCATGGATTTGTTTCTTTACTTCATTTGCTATCTTTTCAGAGATTTCTGGTATATGACTTTTAAAGTCCTCTATTTCAGTGTCACCTGTACTTACTCCTGATGGACTAGATGTTTGAGATTACATTTTGCCTTTTCATTCTGTCATTTTCACCTTTTGAGCAAATATTTGGTTTTTCGATCACAATAGTCTCAAATGTTGGTAGTGCAAATCTTAGCATCCTACTGTGTGGTTGATGTTTTTCTGATTTCTGGGTCCCACAATGAAGAGGAGGGCTAGTCCCCTGAATTCCTCCTGTAGCGCCTGTTGGGTGAGCCTTTTATTCTTCATGGGCTAACTAGCCTAGGAGTATTGATGTAGGGCAACTCTTAGTTCCTTCTGTTCCTATGTCTTCAGGTTATTGCAGGTCACCAGATCTCCCTGTCTACAGTGTTTGTCTCAGCAGAGACCCTACTGTCACTGGGTGTCTCATAAGCCCTTTCAATTTTGTCCAAGCTGGGGAAAGCCATATTGTCACACTCCTCAACCTGTCTGATGTTCTCTGTGTGGAGCAGGGGATCACCCACACCCTCTTGCCAAGCTCGCCAATGTCTTACAGTTGGAGGGAGTTTCACTACTGCTCCTGTTTACCCATGGAAGACCTCTATTTTAGGTGCAAACTCACCTCACTGACAAGCTTGCTGAGGTCTTCTGTTTGGGTGAGGGGTTCCTGAGTCTCCTATCCAGCCAACATGGTTAATCTCTTGTAGTCCAAGGTTCTGGGAAAAGGAGTGGCAGCTGAAAATCAATAGCAGAACTAGGTCCAGGAGGTGGGGGGTGTCTGTGCATTGGTGGGGCGCATGGGAAGTGCGTGGTGCAGCAATGTACCAAAATAAAAAATTTTTTGAAAAATTTACAAAATAATATACCAACTTAAGAATGCCCTGAATCTGATGGATTCGCTGTTGAATTCTGCAAAAATTTTAAGGACGTTAAAACATCTATACTTCTCAAGCTCTTCAAAGAAACTGAAAGTGATGGAGTGCTTGCAAATTCATTTATTGTGGCCAGCATCACACTGCTTCTAAATCTAGACAAAGACCCAGCTAAAAGAGAAAGTTACAGGCCAATATCTTTAATGAACTTAGAGGCAAAAATCTTCAACACATTATTAATGAATAGGATGCAGCACATCATCTAAAAGACTATATATCATAACCAAGTAGGTTTCATCCCAGAGATGCAAGGAATGGTTCAAATATGCACATCAATAAATGTAATAGAAAGCATAAACACAAGTAAGGTCAGTAAATACATGATCACATCAATAGAAGCAGAAAGGGCTTTTGACAAAAATCCAACACCCTTTCATGATAAGAAACATGAAGAAAATAGGTATAGAAAGACCATACCTGAATTTCATAAAAGCTATTTATAACAAACTAATGGTCAACATGATGTTAAATGCAGAAAGTATTCCCTCTAATGTCACAAACAAGGTATGGATGCCCACTACCATCAATTCTATTCATCACAGGACCTGAAGCATTAGCCAGAACAATTGGACAAGAGAAATAAATAAAAGAGATATGTGTAGGAGAGGAAGAACTCAAATTATTATTTGCAGATGATACTATACTTTACATAGAAGATCCAAAGAATTCCACAAAAACCTCTTAGAATTAATAACCAACTTCAACAATGTAGCAGGGTACAAAATCAACAAGCAAAATCAATAGCATTTGTATACACTAGTAGTGAACTCAATGAAAATTAGTCATTAATATTCACAGTAGCATCAAGAAAAATGAAACACCAAGGAATTAACCTAACCAAGGCATTGAAAAACCTCTGCAAGAAAACTATAGTATTCTGAAAATTGGAGATCAAAGACAACATGTCAAAATGTCTATGCCCCCAAAATTGTTGTACAGATTTAGTGAAATCTCAATCAAAATATTAACAGCGTACTTCGCAGTTCTAGAGAAAACATCCTAAAATCCATGTGAAACTAGAAGAGACCAAGACCAAAGCAGGAAGACCTACAATAGAAGACTTAAAGCTATACTACAAGGCCATAGTGATAAAAAGTGCATGTTGCTGGAACAAAAACAGACATGGAGATCAGTGGAACAGAATAGAGGGTACAGAAACCTCCCCAGATATATTCAGGTTTTCAGTCTTTGACAAAGTGTATAAATGCAATTGTTGGAGGAAAGCTAGCCTGTTCAACAGATGTTGCTGTGAAAATTGGACATCTATCTGTGGAATACTGAAACTAGAGCCATATCTCTCAACATGTAACTAAATAAAATCAAGATGAATCAAAGATCTAAACATTAAAAAAGAGACATTTAATCTACTGGAAACATAAAGTGGGTAAAACACTTGAAATCATAGATATAGGGAAAAATTTCTTAAACATAACCTAAAACTGAGCAAGGAACAACAGTAAGAATCAATGATGGGATTTTAGCAAATTAAAATGCTTCTTCACAGAAAACTAATCAGTTAGTAGAGTGAAGAGACAACCTAGAGTCTAGAATTAATCCTCAGACAAAGGACTAATATCTAGGATACATAACAAAAACTCAAAAAAAATAGACCACTTGAAATAATAGACCCAATCAAGCAATGGACAAGTGAAATGAGCAGATGCTTCTCAGAGGAAGAAATACAAATGGACAACAAATATGCGAGAAAATGTTCAACAACTCTGGCCATTAGAGAAATGCAAGTTAAAGCAAATCTAAGATTCCTTTTATACCAGAAAGAATGGCAATGATCAAGAAGTAGAAAACTAACTCTGGTGTGGCTATGGTGATAAAGGAACCTTCCTGTGATGTTTGTGGGTATGTGAACTAGTACAACCATTATGGAAATCAGCATGGAGGGTTCTCATAAAAATAAACAGAAATTCCACACAACCCAGCTATTCAACTTCTAGGTATCTTCTGCGAAAAGCTAAAGACAGTATCATACATCAATACATGCATATCAATATTTATGGCAGCACAATTCATAATAGCTAAATCCTGGATGCAACCTTTATACCTATAAACAGACGGTTGGATAATAAAAATGTGTTATCTAGAGGAGTACTACTCAGCCATAAATGACAAATTGAAGGCATTTTTAGGAAAAGGAATGAACTTGGAAAATCTATTTTGTAGTGATATTAATTAGACACATAGGTTTAAATATCATATAGTATCTCTCACTTGACTGAGGGAAAGTACAAGCAAAGAACATGATAAAGGATGCACAGAAGAAGACAATGGGACAGATCTCATCCAAGTGGGAATAGCTCAGGAGGAAGAGTGTGAGGGAAATGAAGAGAGGAAGGGAAAATAAGTAGATTAAAGATATGCACAGGAACTAAACAACCTCAGGGATGTAAACATCACATGTCATAAACATGAGCTAAGATTACAAATATCAGCAAGAATGAAAATGAGGAGAGGGGATGTAGAGGAGGAAGGGGTGATATGGGAGGGAAGGGGAAGGCTATTCGAAAAGAAACAAGCTGTGTTACATACGTGTACCCACTCCCCAGGATGACTGTAAACTGCAGGCACTGCGACCATGTACTGATAAAAAAGAATAACATATGATTTCTATAACAATGGAGAACAGTTTCCTTCATAGATGATTATCTTTAACAAAGTCAATGCCAAGTAAAGAGAATTATAACCCTAGATTTTGCTAATATTTCTTTGTGAGCTATTTACATTTTGTGACATTCTTATTTTCCACAACCACAACTCTTTCATATTAACATTTTCATTCCTGCACTCTTCTGACAAAGTCATTAATGGCCTCTCACACTTGTCTAACTCCATTTTTGTGTCTCAAGAATTTTCTCATCACCACATTACTTCTTCCTTTTTTTCTTTTCTAGAGGAAGTGCACATCTCTTTCCTTCCTGTAAGCACTTTATTTTTTGTTCTACAGCTTATGCTCTAAAAGCCTGTTTTATTAAAGTTTTTTAGTCCTAAATATTTCTATAGATTTTCAGATACAAAACATGTGCATGTAGTTTATTTCTTTGCAATGTAATAATCTTATAATTTTTTAAAATATGAATTCAAACAGCATTTTACCCTTGAAAAAGAAAAACTATTTCTTACTTTTCCATGTATTTACCTAATTTCTTTTAGGTCTGTTTGCTAAAAGTCAAAAAGATTTGCTAAGCTTTTCATAGTTTTAAGTAATATCATATTTCTACTAGATCACAAGATATGTGTTGATTTAAGTCTATATTAAGAGCTTTTACATATTTGCCCTTTTGCAAAATTCATGTATATGTGTTCTTTGCACTTTATGTACTATTGCATATACTTTATCTGTGTTCTAAAGCATTGCTTCTCAATAACACTATTTTCTAAATTATTAAGGCTGACATTGGGTATTTCAGTTTCTCTGACCTTTTTAAAGAACAAGTTTAGAGTTTTGTTTTTTATTCATTATTTTTCCAAATTTTAGCTTAATTAATTTCTGTTCTTATCTCTAAGATACTCTACATTGCCTTGGATATGTTTTACTTTCTTTATATAGCTTACTGGCTAGCATGGGACTTTAAATTACTGATTTGAACATTTCTTTCTAGTATATACACTTAATGACATACATTTTTCTCTAAAGCATAGCCTTGCCCAAATCACCCAAGTTTTGATGTGTCATATTTTTATTTTTACTAGGTTGTGAAAATATTTCTACATCCACTGAATAATTTCTTTGAAAACGTGGGTTGGTAAAAATGTATCATATAGGCAGAAGCCTGCATCAGGCGTAAGCTCTATGGAACCTCCCCCGAGGGCCCACCCTGCCACCAGGAACATCTCTGAAGCCTGGCCCAGACTGAAAACTGAGCTGAACTGCTTCTGCTGGGCCCGCTCTCCCACCTGAAACATCAGCAGACCTCAGCAGGCCCCTGTCAGTATGAAAAACTTGGAACTTTCTTCCCAGGTGGTGAACCTTGGACTTCAGCAGATTAACTGTGCCAGTGTGGTGAGTATGCCCCTAAAATAGAGGTGTGCAGTGGATAAATAAGGCCAGTAGTAAAACCCCCTGAAACTAACTGTAAGACTTTGGTGGGTCTGAAAAGAGTGTGTGTGATCCCCTCCTACACATAGAAAACTTCAGGCAGAGTAAAAATGACAAAACAAAAAACCAAAATGCAGTCTCAAACATATAGTTCACCAGAAGCAAGTTTAGGAGACACTGAAATAGAGGACCCCAAAAGTAACACACTGGGAATCTCTGAAAAGATAGCGAGTGAAATAGAAAAACAATTGCAACAGGCTATACAGGAAATCAAATTAGAAGTATTCTCCCACATAAAGATAGAAATAACAACTTTAGTAAAGGAGTTGTTGAATGCAGCTAAAGAAGAAATAGAGATAAAAAGTACATGAGCATGGGAAACTGATTGAAACTTTGAATGAACAATATAGAAAACAAGCAGAATTCATGAAACAAACTCAAAGAGACTTCCAAGAAACAAAAAATTCTATTGAAAGTGTGTAAAACCGGCTAAAGGAAGCTGAGGATAGGATTTTGGACCTTAGGGACAGGATCACAGTTAGTGATCAGGAAAGGATAGAACTTTGAAAAATAACAAAGCAGCAAGAAATGACAATCCAGAAGCTTCAAGATGATGCCAAAAGAAACAATATAAGAATAATGGGCCTTAGCGAAGATACAGGAGTCCAGGCAAATGACATGCTTAAAGTATTTACAGAAATAATAACAGAAAATTTCCCAAACATGGGGTAAGAACCTGATATGCAGATAAGTGAGGCATATAGAATGCCAAACAGTCACAATGAACATAAATCCACACACAGACACATAATAATTAAGATCTCAGACATACAGCATAAAAACAGAATACTAAAAGCTGTCAGAAAAAAGATATAACTCACCTATCAAGGAAAGCCCATTAGAATCACGACAGACATTTCAGCACAAACCATCAAGTCAAGAAGAGCTTGGAGTAAGGTATTTCAAGTCCGGAAAGAAAACAAACTTCAACCCAGACTGCTGTACCCAGCAAAACTTTCATTCAAATTTAATGGAGAAACAAGTTATTTCCATGACAAAGAACAACTGAAGAAACTTATGTCCACCAAACAAATCCTAGAAAGAGATAGAGAAGTTCACTACATACTTGTTAGTGGAAAAATTCAAGAGGAAGAACTAACAATTATAAATTTATACGTGCCAAAAAAGGAGCACCCAGCTATATAAGACAGATACTAATTGACATGAGAAACCAAACACACAAGAATACAATTATAACAGGAGATCTTAACAGCCCATTGTCACAAAGAGATAGATCAACTAGACAAAAAGTCAGCAAACAAACACCAGAACTGAATCATGCCTGTGAGCAACTGGATTTAGTTGATGTTTACAGTGTTCCACCCAACCATATCAGAATACACATTCTTCTCAGCTGCACATGGGACATTCTCCAAAATAGACCACATATTATCCCATAAAATATTCTTAAGTAAATGCAAAGGTATTGGAATCATACTATGCATAATATCTGACCATAGTGCACTAAAATTGGAAATTAAAGGCAAAATAAATTGTTAAACCTGCATAAATACATGGAAATTAAATAACAGCCTTTTGAACAACCAGTGGGCTACAGATGAAATTAAAGAAGAAATAAAGCAATACTTACAACTCAATGAAAATAGAGAAACAACATACTGTAATCTGTGGGATGCAATGAAAGCGGTCTTAAGAGGGAAATATATAGCAAAAAATTGTCTTGTCAAGAAAATAGAACAAGCACAAATAAACAACCTAATGCTCCATCTCAAGCTTTTAGAAAAAGAAGAGCAACCTAAACTCAAAGCTCATAGAAGAGAGGAAATTGTAAAGATTAGAGCAGAAAACAATGCAATTGAAACTAAAAAAGTAATAAAAGAATTAATGAATCAAAAAGCTGGTTTTTTGAGAGAATAAACAAAATTGACAAACCCCTAGCTCACCTTATCAAGAGAAAGAAAAAAAAAAACCAAATTCATGCAATAAGAACTGAAAAGGGAGAAATTACTACAGATCCCGTAGAAATTCAAAAGATCATAAACACCTACTTTGAAAATCTCTACTCACATAGAATGGAAAACACAGAGGAAATGGACAGATTTCTAGAAACACATGAACTACCAAATGTCAGCCAAGAAGATGTAGCAATTTTGAATAACCCAATATCAGCTATTGTAATTGAAAATGTAGTTAAAAACTTACCAACAAAGAAAAGCCCGTGTCCGGATGGATTCACAGCTGAATTCTACAAGAAATTTAGAGAAGATTTGATGCCATTACTCCTTAAACTCTTCAATGAAATTGTCAAGAAAGCAATCCTCCCTAAATCATTCCTGGAGGCAAGTATTTCTCTGAGATCAAAACCAGAGAATGATCCAACCAAAAAAGAGAGCTAGAGCCAGTCTCACTAATGAACATTGATGTAAAGATTCCCAACAAAATACTGGCAAATAGAATGCAGCAAATCATCCAGAAGATTATACATCATGACTAAGTGGGGTTCATTCCAGGAATGCAGGAATGAACCCCACAAATCCATACATGTAATACACCACATTAACAGACCCAAAAACAAAAACCACATGGTCATCTCAATAGATGCAGAAAAAGCTTTTGACAAAGTCCAACACATGTTCATGATAAAAACCCTTCAGAAACTCGCAATACGTGGTGTCTACCTCAACCTTATAAAGGCCATCTATGACAAACCAACAGCCGACATTATACTAAATGGGCAAAAACTGAAAGCTTTCACTTTAAAATCAGGAACAAGACAAGGATGTCCACTATCACCACTCCTTTTCAACATAGTACTGGAAACACTAGCCAGGGCAATCAGACAAGAGAGAGAAATAAATGGAGTAAAGATAGGAAAGGAAGAAGTTAAATTATCACTATTTGCAGATGACATGATACTCTATATAGAGGACCCAAAAACTCCATTGAAAGATTACTAGAGGTAATAAGTTCAGCAGTGTAGCTGGATACAAAGTCAATGCTCCAAAATCAATAGCATTCCTGTACACAAACAAAAAACTCCCTGAGAGAGAAATTATGGAAATATCGCCCTTTACAATAACATGTAAAAAAATGAAATACTTAGGAATCAACCTAACTAAAAATGTAAAAGACCTATACACTGAAAAAGGAGATTGAAGAGGATATTAGAAAATGGAAGGACATTGCTTGCTTTTGGCTAGGAAGAACCAACATTGTAAAAATGGCCATACTCCCAAAACTGTTATACAGATTTAATGCAATCCCTATCAAAATACCATTGACATACCTCACAGATCTAGAGAAAACAATACTAAAATTCATTTGGAAACAGAAGAAACCTATAATAGCAAAGGCAATTCTAGGCAACAAAAGCAAGGCAGGAGGCATCTCAATTCCTGACTTGAAACAGTACTATAAAGCCACAGTGATAAAATCAGCTTGGTACTGGCAAAGAAATAGACCTGAGGATCAATGGAACAGATTAAAAGATGAAAGAACAACTCCAAAGACACTCAGCCACCTGATATTTGACAAAGGGGCTAAATATGTCCACTGGAAGAAGGATAGTCCCTTTAATAAATGGTGTTGGAAAAACTGGCTCTCTACATGCCGAAGACTGAAACTAGGTCCAAGTTTATCACCATGCACAAGACTAAAGTTTATATGGATCAAAGACCTAAATATTAAAACAGAAAGACTAAATCTACTGGAAGACAAGGCAGGTATAAGTCTTGGAGACATAGGGGTAGGCAGAGAATTCATGAACAAAATGCAAACTGCACAGGAAACACTTCAAAGAATCAACAAATGGGATCTCATATTATTGAAAAGTTTCTGTACTTCAAGGAAATCACCAACACAGTGAAAAGAAAACCCACAGAGTGGGAAAGAATTTTATCCAGCAACCCCTCAGACAAAGGACTTGTGTCCAGAACATATAAAGAATTGAAAAACATCGAGCCCCTTCCAAATTCAAAGACCCTCTCCAAAAATGGGCATCTGAGATGAACACACATTTCACAGATGAAGACATACAAATGGCAAATAAATACATGAAGAAATGTTCACCATCACTCATCATTTGAGAAATGCAAATTAAAACAACGTTGAGATTCCACCTCACTCTGGAAAGAATAGTTGCCATCAAGAAATCAACTGATAACAAATGTTGTCGAGGCTTCGGGAAAAAGGAACACTGCTCCACTGTTGGTGGGAATGTAGACTGGTGCAACCATTATGGAAATCCATATGGAGAATTCTCAGAAGAGTAGGATTGGAAGCCCTATTCAATCCAGCTATTCCCCTCCTGGGTATTTTCCCTGAAGAACTGAATAGTTCATATCACGGTGATATATGTGCACCCAAGTTCATAGAAGCACAATTTGTGATAGCTAAATCCTGGAAACAACCAAGATGCTCATCAACTGCAGAGTGGGTGAAAAAGTTGTGGCATTCTTATACAATGGAATATTACTCAGCTTTAAAAAAGGATGATCTTGAGGCCTTTATACGCAAATGGAGACAACTTGAAACTATCCTCATTAGTGAAATAAATAAGAATCATATTTATAAATATTTTATTGTGTCTCTAGTGTAAAAGGTAAATAAGAACTACAAGTGTAATAAAACCAAAATGTGTAATTGCTATTATAAAAAAGAGAGGAAAAGAAAGTGCTCTAAGGGATATAACTGCATGCATGTTTGAGTTTGTAAAATAGATGACCATATTGCTGAATCTTTGTTGGATCAGAACTGTTTGTAGTCTGACTGTTTGAATTTCTACAATGTACCCTTTAACTTTGTAACTTGAACAACTACATCCAAGATGACAATATGTAATTTATAAACTAGTGATTTCTTGGTGGGTTTTTTTTCTAATTTTCCTTTTTTTTCTTTCTTTCTTTTTCTTTTAGAATTCTGTATTGTTGCTATTCTTTTTTCTGTTTTGCTTTTTTTCCTTCTCTTTAAATAGAATTTTTAAAATGTATAATTAATATTGTGAAAAATAAGAAATAGGAAGCACTATAAAAGATATAGCTGCATGTATATTTAGGTGTGTAGGATTGATAAACATATTTCTAGGTTATTGTTGGATTGTTGAACAGATCTGTTTGCATTATCACTGCTTGAGTGTCCACTTTGTGTGCTTTAATTTTGTAACCTGAAAAACTATTTCTAAAAGAATAATATGTAATTTATAAACTAGTGATTTCTTACTGTTTATCTTCTTTTCTTGAAATTCTGTAACATTTCTATCCTTTTTCTGTTTTTTTCTCTTTAAATAAAAAAATAAAAATGTATCATATAATTTCCAAATACTATGGAATGTGTAGATATCTCTTTTGTTACATGTTGTGGTTTCCATCCAGAAATCCTCCCAAAGCCTCTTGCACTCATAAAAGGGGATTTGGGCAGGTGATTCGATCATTGGGGTGAGATAGGTAATGCTATTTGGGAGATTAAGTCTGGTAAGAGGTGGGTCACTGGGGGCATGGGGTGCAAGAGTGTATCTCCCTGCCCTGATCACTCTCTGCTTCTCACTGCCATTCCCTGAATGGTTTCTCCCCTGCCAAAGCCCTTGACCATCCCAACCTTCCTTGAAGTCACCAGCTGGCTATGGACTGAAACTTCTACAGACTGTGAGTCAAAACTAACAACAACAACAAGCCTTTTCCTTTATGTTATCATTGTTGAATATTTTGCTTCTATGGTGAGAAAGTAACTAAGACAGATTTTGGTTTCAGAATTGAGGTCATTGCTGTGATGTTACCTGATCCTGTGGTTCAGAAATGACTGGAATTAGCTTGTGGGAGGAGTTTGGAAGGGTTCAAAAATGCCAGCTGGAGAAGCAGTCCTAGAATGCTGTGACACAAGCCTGTTGGGAATTCTGGTTGGAGCTCAGAAGACCAAAATGCAGGTAGAAATGCATCCGGTAAAACCAAGCTCAGGAGGTTTCAGTGGTGAAGAAAGACTCCACTGGTGGTTGGACTCCAGGCCATGTATTTCATACTCGGGCTGAAATTTGTGTGCAATTAGCTTGTATCCTGAAATACTGTGGGAAATTAAGATGGAGTGTGACAGACTAAGTGATCCAATGGAAGAAATTTCAAGGCAGTCTAATGTTGAAATGAGGGCACAACTACTGCTGGGGGCTTTTAACCAGCTCTACCTCGAGAATTAAGGTCAAACAGCCCACACAATGATGTAAGAAGTTTTGAGTTTGTCCTCAAAAAAAGCTCAGTAAAAGTTGGGGCCTGTGGTAATGGTGCAGAGAAGTTGATTTCCGAAAATATTAGCATTAAAAAATCCAAGTACTTTGGAATAGGTCAATAGAAAAGACGACCTGATGGCATCACCAGAACCAACAGGACTCTACTCTTCACATGCTCAAAATTACAAAGACAAAAACCTTTTTTTTTGTTTAATCGATACTGGGGATCAAACTCACAACCACACGTTTGCAAGGCAGGCACTTATGAGGCTGAGCTAAATCTCCAGCCCTAAAAAACTTTGTTTTTAAAAAAGCTTCAGAGCATCACATTCCAAAACGGTGGCCACTTAGAGGATGGGAACCGATTCCACAGAATTCTGTTGACTAGTGCTCAGTTACCCAGGAACTCAAGGCTTCTGGAACATTGGTACAATGGCACTAGCAGGTTGCTCCTGCCCCAGCTGACAGCATACCTTGGTGCCATCCACTTGGTGCTGAACTGGCACAGCAAGAGTTGTGGGATCAAGATGGCTTTCATCTTGATTTCAGAAGATGGTCTGGTAGGGCAGCCAGGGTGCCCTTTGGAGGGCAGTGGAAAGTTATGAGGATGAATGCGAGAGTACAGTGGAGACCCCAGAAGTTTGGAAAAGCCAGAAGCATGGATTGTCTGAGAAAAGCCATGAGGAGTGAGCAAAGTCAGCTCAAGAAAGTGGCCACGAGGACTACAACTGCTGACAGTGCCATAGAGGCAGGGCCACCTGAGCCTTTTGAGGTTCATATCTTGCCATGGATTTGCCCTGGTGCTGGCCATGGAACTACAGGATGTAATGTCTGCCCTGCTGGATTTTAGTCTGGCTTTGGTTCCATTCCTTTTTATTCATCTGTTTTTCCCTTTTGGAGTGGAAATGTTTGTCTTGTGTCATTATATGTTGGAAGTTTTTAACTTTCTGTTCATTTGTACAGGGGCTCAAAGGTAAGAGTTTGCCTTTAATCTCAGAGCCAACTTCGCGTTTGGACTTCTCACTAATGCTGAAATCGCTGGGGCTTTGGCAACAGTTAGAGACAGAGTAAATGTGTTTTGCATAAAGGGGTATTCATGAGTCCTTTGTGAGCCAGGAGGGGAATGTTGTGATTTATATCTAAATGTCCCACCAAAGCCTCTTCAATGGGGCTTTTGGGAGCTGATTGCATGATGCAGGCATACTACTCATCAGCATATTTGTCCACTTAAGTTTATAGCTAAATATGATGTTGGGAGGTGTGGCCTGGTGGGAGGAGGTGGGTCACTGGGGGGTGGCCTAGATAGATCTATCTTCTTCCCTTCTCCTTTGATCTCCCTCTGTTCACTGCTGCCATGCCCTGAGCTCCGTTTCTCCACCATCCCCCTCTACCATGCCTCTCTGCCTTGGAGCCAGCTCACTATGAACTGAAAACCCTATAAACTGTGAGTCAGAATAAATGTCTCCTCTCTTAATTTGTGGATGTCAGGTATTGATTGTGTCTCAGAAGTAAAAAAGTGACTAAGACATATTTTTTTGGTTTCATTCCATTAAAGTTAGAAGACACGCTCTTAGTCTTTCTTATGCCTCTAAAGACTAATTTTTAGCAACCAAAAATTATTGATTCAAAATTCTGGAAGCCAGGAAATCCATAGCCCGTGGGCTAGCAACTGGTCATTGAGCTTTTGCTGCTTCATTCCATGGCAGAAGGGCAAATATGTGGGCAAGAGCAACGAAGTGAGGAAATACACAGCTTCAGGACGTCTTATCATGGTCATGAATCTATTCATGAGGATGAGATGCTCACGACTTAAGTATCTCCCCAGAGACTCTATCTCCCAACACGGCTGCGTTGGAGATTAAGGTGACAGCACATGCTCTGTGACGATACATTCACACCGTGGACATACTTTACGTGATTCCAACTCCTTTAACATTTTAGGAGCCACTTCATAGCTCACTTTGGTGAAAATTCCACAAACATTTGAAAATACTGTGTGGGCTGACAAAGTCCTTCTGGTCCTTCTGTACTTGTAGTTGTTCCATTTACTGTCATTTACTCAGAGATGAGTGGTAAAGTCTGCAAACAAAATTAGAGATTTGACTGTTTCTCTTTTTGTCCTATTACATTGTGTTTCTAGTATTTGGAGGCTGTATTTTTATGTGTACATATGCAGGCTCATTGCATGGTTTAAGTAGGTTGATTCTTTTATCCTGATGTGATGTGCACTTTGTGAAGGGCGTGTGAACATTTTTGGCATAGGAAGGAGTAGAGAGAGAAAAGGAAGGGGGTGAAGAAAGAATAGAGTTGTGTTATGGACAGGGGCAACTCTCCATGAGGAATTTAATCACTATGTACTGCAAATGTGCACTCAAAATACATAATTAGAAAAAAATGTCTTTTGTCTTTTTTAACAATGTTGTTTTGAGAATTATTTTTATAGTCCCCATATAAGACTTTATTTATTTATTTGCTTATTTATTTATTTGCCTTTTTGAGACAGGGTCTTGATATGCAGTTCAGGCTGGCCTTGAGCTCACTTTTGATCTTAAATTCACAGAGATCCTCCTGCCTCAGCCTCCCGAGTGCTGAGATTACAGGCGTGTGCCACCTCACCTGGGTCCCCATGTAAGACTTATTGGAGAGATGATTGGCAAATATTTTCTACCCACTTCATTTAAAGCTTGACTTTTAATGCTATTTTTCACTGATTGAAAAAGCTAATATTTTCCAATTGAACCACTTAGTTCTTTTAAAGACTGAATGGGCCGTGTTGTGATTCTGTTTCTGAATTATTTTGTGTTCCGTAGATCTATGCATCTATTCCTTAGCTGACACCACATTGTGTTTTTAACTAAAGCTTTGGAGCAACTCCTAAAATCAGAGAGTATGGTTTCTTCACCTCTATTTGACTTTTTATCATTGTGCTTTTCTGTTTCCCTAAAGCTTTGGAGCAACTCCTAAAATCAGAGAGTATGGTTTCTTCACCTCTATTTGACTTTTTATCATTGTGCTTTTCTGTTTCCCTTGCATGTTAGTAAACTTTTGGGATAAGCTTACATATGTACACAAAAAATTTCTACTGGGATATTGGTTTCCTTTGTCTGAATGTGTAGATCATTTTGGTGACAACTGACTACTTCACTATATTGAGGATGTTCATGAATGTGGGATGATTCTCCATTTTTTTATTAGAATTTTGTAGTTTCCAATTTTTTCTCACCTTCCCTTTTCACAGCAATGCAGAATCCACTCCTTGTCAGTCAAGGAACTCTCCTTTGGTTCTGGCACTGGAAAGTGGGTCTGTTGTGTGATCCACATTGATGTGGAAAGGGAAGAAGTAGAAAAGAGGATTCCTCTCACATCACACCTTTCAATAAATTTTCATCTCCTCCCTTCTTCCCCTCCCTTTACTCCTCCCCTCCTCCTTCCTTTTTACAGTTCTGGGCACTGAGTTTAGGATGTCACTGATGCTGCGTAAGCATTCTATCATGGTACTGCAATTCCAGCCCTTTTTCTACATTTTAATTTGAGATAGAGTGGGTCTGGAGAATTTCTCATGACTGACCTTTAATTAGTGATCCTCCTCCATTAGCCTTTTGAGTAGCTAGGATTATGGGCATGCATCACAGCAGCTGGCTTTTAGCATTCTTGTTATTTTAGCAAACGGACAACTTCATAAGTATTCCAAGAATATTTGAGAAGAATCTAAATTTTATACTTTTTGAGTACAATATTGTATAGATTCCTCAAAATCTAGTTTGCCATCTGTGTTGGTCAAATCTGTGTTTTAACTACATTTGTCTGTCAGTAGCTAAGATTGAAAAACTAAACCATAACTAAATAAATAAATAAACTTAGACTATGTTTTTGGGTTTTCTCATTTGGGGCTGGGGATTTAGCTCAGTGGTACAAACACCTGCCTGGCAAGTGCGAGGTTGTGAGTTTAATCCCTAGCACCTAAAAAATAAAATAAAATAAAAATAATTTGCCCATTTTTAGTCTTATCTGTTTTTGATTTGTATGTTCATATCATTATTAAACAAAGACAAGAGAAACCACACACTTCATAGCATCCAAAAAATGAAATACTTAGGAATCAATCTAACAAAGGAAGTAAAAAATCTATTCAGTGAAAATTACAACACTCTGAAAAAAGAAATTGAAGAGGATTTCAGAAAATGGAAAGATATTCCCTGCTCATAGATAGGAGGAACAAACATTTTGAAAATGGCCATTCCCCCAAAATTGTTATACAAATTTAATGCAATTCAAATCAAAATACCATTAACATACCTCACAAATCTAGAGAAATCACTCCTAAAATTCATCTGGAACCAGAAGAGACCTAGAATAGCAAAGGTGATTCTGAGCAGCAAAGGCAAGACAGGCCGTATCACAATCCCTGACTTGAAGTTATACTACAAAGCTACTGTGATAAAATCAACATTGTACTGGAATAAAAACAGACCCAAAGATCAATGGAATAGACTAGAAGATACAGCCACAACTACAAATACACTCAACCATCTTATCTTTGACAAAGGGGTCAAACATGTTCATTGGTAGAAAGATAGCCTCTTTAGTAAGTGGTGCTGGAAAAACTGACTTTCCACATGCTGAAAATTAAAACTAGACCCATGCCTATCACCATGCACTGAACTAAAGTGAAAATGCATCAAAGATCTAAATATTAAAACAGAAATACTAAATCTTATGGAAGACAATGTAGGTAGAAATCTTGAAGACATTGGGGTAGGTAGAGAATTCATGAACAAAAATCAAATTGCATGGGAAATACTCCCCAGAATCAATAACTGGGATCACATATTATGGAAACAATTTTGCATCTCAAAAGAAATCTCCAACAGAGTAAAAAGAAAACCCACAAATTGGGAAAATATCTTAGTGAACTGTCCCTCAGACAAAAGACTTCTATCTAGAACATATAAAGACTTAAAAAATCAGACCCTCAAAATTTAAAGACCCAATCCAAAAATGGGCATCTGAGATAAATATGAACTTCTCAGCTAAAGCAATACAAGTGACAAATAAATACATGAAAAAATGTTCAGCATCATTGGTCATTAGAGAAATGCAAATTAAATTCACACTGAGATTCCATCTCCAGAAAGAATGGCCAAGATAAAGAAAATCACCAATAAAAAGTGCTGGAGAGGCTGTGGGGAAAAAAGAACTGTTCCACTGTTGGTGGGAGTGTAGACTAGTACAACCACTGTGGAAATCAGTGTGGAGGTTTCTCAAAAAGCTGGGCTTGGAAGTCCCATTTGACCCAGCTCTTCCACTTCTGGACGTTTTCCCAGAAGAACTGAAAACATCATACCACAGTGATATATGTGCACCCATGTTTATAGCAGCACAATTTGTAATAGCCAAATCTTGGAAACAACCCAGATGCCCATCAACTGAGGAATGGATAAATAAGATGTGGTATTTTCATGCAATGGAGTACTACTGTGCTATAAAGAAGGATCACATTGAGGCTTTTCCAGGTAAATGGATGCAACTTGAGACAATATTCATAAGTGAAATAAATGAAACTCACATGTGTAAATACCATATTGTCTCCCTAGTGTAAGAAACTGAAAGTAAATAAGATAAAAAATCTTCAATAAATATTGTGAAAGGGTAAGAAACAGAGAGGGAAAAGAAGAAAAGAAGAAAGGAAAAAGAAAAAAAGATATAAATTGTATATATACACTTAAGACACCTAAGATGATTGTACTACTAATTCTATTAGTTCTTGGAACAAAACAGTTAATCATAGGATTAGATCAATTTTGCATGTCTGTATCTGGTAATCTGAGTTACTCTTTTAAAGATAACTATGCAAAATAACAACCTTTGCTATTTTCCTACTACCCTGTTTTGAAAGCCTACATTGTTATTGTTATGGGGTTTTGTTATTGTTGTTTATTTGTCTCTTTTGTTTCCTGTATTTGTTTTGTTTTATTTTGTTTTTTCCCTGTTTAAATTTTTTTAAAAATTAAGACAGAGTTTAGTGAATTCTGTTGCCTCTACCACAGTTAGATCACAGAGGAAACTCCTGCATTGGCAAGAGTTTGGGCCAATTTTTTCTACAACACGTAGAGCTTCTACTTTTGGTAATAGAATATTTAAGTTCTAAGCATTGCCAGACAAAGTGTTGACAGATACCTCGCTCTGCTCCAGGTGCTATTTTGATGGGGGATGATACTGATCTGCCTGTAGCTTCAAAGTCAGATACTCTGGTCCTCTCTAAACCCCAGGCATAGTGATCAGAAGATGCAGCACAGCCATGCTGGAAATCTGCCTTCCAGCAACAGGGAATGCCACCTGCTTGTGCCCACTGTCACTTCAACGTCCTCATTCTGTGCCCAGGAGCAGCTTCAGCGTTTACCAAGGCATTGCCTCATGCAGGGACACAGACAAAGCAGGGAATACTAGTCCACAGGTACAGAGATTCCCATGCCCTACCTGGGAACCAGGACTCATTTGCAATCCCATTTGTGATGCTGCTGCGCCAAATACTCATGTGGGGAAGTCCAACAACTCATACTGACATACTTTTGATGCATGGTTCTATCACATATTTTCCAATTTTTCTCTTAACTTTCCTGTATCTTTATACAGTAGATGTGTCTTTTGTAAGCAAACATACAGTTTTGTCTATGTGGTATGCTACACATTACAATAGAAGTGTTTGTTTTACGGTTAATATCATTAGTGAAAGAATTAGATTTAAATCAGTCACCTTAGCTTTTGTTTTGTTTTGGTCTTATTTATTCTGTATTTTTTTATTTTCTTTCCTTGCTTTTTTGACTGATTGTTGTTGGCATTTTTTCTCACCATCAGTTTGGAAGTCATTCACGCATTAAATCAGTGTTTATGTGGTTACCCAGCAGATGCCACCACACTTGCTTGACTTAAAGAAGTCTTGTAGAAGTTAGTAGTGATGATATCATTTTCCCTGATAAGGCAAGGAACTTTGAATACTTAACTCTGTCTAAACCTTCTCAGTTCCAAGGATTTTTTTTTGTTTATAAATTATATTTTAGCTCTATATATCTAATGTAAAATAGGACCACCACATGACCTAGCACTGCCACTTCTGGATACATATCCAAACTAAAATAAAGCACTACCTTAAAGGGATATCTGTACTTCCACATCCGTCAAAGCACTATTGGCAGTAGCAAGGTATGGAGACATCCTAAGAGTCTATCAAAAGACTGATAAAGTTTGATACACACACACACACCACTACCACCACCACCACCAGCATCACCACTGTCACCACCATCACCACCGTCACCACCATCACCAGCATCAGTTTGTTTCTTCAGTGCTGCAGATCAGACTCTGGGTCTAGGGTTCTAAGCTGGTATCTTTCTTCTGTGCTTGGAAGGTGTCACTTCACTGTAGTGTGCCTTTTAGAATTCAGCTCTCAGTCTAATCACTGCTCTTTTGAAATGTGCTAGGCTGAATAATGCGGTCCCCAAATGATACTTGCTTCCTAGTTGCTGTAATTTGTCAGTGTTAGCTTAGATGGCAATTCAAGCTTTTTGATATGGGAAGATTATTCTGGATTACCTAGGTGAGCCCTAAGCATATGGGCAGGGGCCGGGTTTGACACAGATAAAAAGGACAAAAGAGAAGAGGTCAATGAACGGATGAGATCACAGTGACAGAGATTTCAGTGACTCAACTCCAAGTCAAGGTGTGGTTATTGCCACCAAAACCTGGAAGAGAGAAGGAGCAGATATCTCACAGGGGCTGCTGTCTGGCTTCTAAAACCCAGAACTGAGAGAAGACAAATTTCTTTTACTTTAAACTACCAGATTTGTGGCAATGTGTCTCTTGCCAATGATCTACTTTGTTTTTACAGTCTGTGTGCCTTTAAGATTGTTCTCTGTGACTGTGTTCTACAACTATTTTATTAAATCTATTTGCAGAATTCTCTGTATCTTTTGGATCCATGGATTAATGTCACTGGTCATTACAGAAAAGTCATTACCCACTATCTCTTTAGATATTGTGTCATTTACACTCTTATTTCCTCCTGGACTCCCTTGATATTGCATTGTACCTAGCCCTGGATCTTCTGTCTCTTACCCTACATTATGTATTTTCTGTTATTTTGTCTCTGCTCTACTTTGCATGTTTTCTCCTGACCTGTCTCCTTTCTTAACTTTCTGTAATGAATCTCTTGTTGTACTTCTCTGTTTTCTTACCACCAGGAATATTTTATTACCAATTTTACAATTTTCATCACATTATTTCACATACTTTTCTGTTTCTTGAAATATATTGGTAGTTATTATTTTTAATTTCCATTATAGTTTGGATCTGGAATGTCCCCACAAAGGCCCATGTGTTGGAGGTTTAATTCCCAGCCCATGGCATTTCTGAGTGGTTGTGGAACCTTTAAGAGATGAGACCTAGCAGGAGGAAGTTGGGGGAAAATATAGGGAACCTGGCCTCTTCATTTTCTCTCCCCTTTGCTTCCTAATCACCATGCAGTGAGCAGCCTCCTCTGCCACATGTTCTGGCCACCATGTGTTTTCTTGCCCCAAACCCAAAAGACATGGATGTGTGGCAGCACATATTCATCATCCCAGCACGCTACAAAGATGAGGCAAGAGGATCGCAAGTTGGACCCCAGTCTAGGTAACATAGTAAGACCGGGTATTAAAATAAAAATTTGAAAAAGACTGGGGCTGTAGCTTTGTCCAAAAGTCCTAGTTTCAATACCGGGTGCACCCTCACACCAGGAAAAGTAAAGGACAGAAGGCTAAGTGACTACACATATAAGCTTCTAAAACTGTGTGTCAAATTAAACCGTTTCTCCTACTAAGGTGATTACCTGACATTTTTAAAATAGTGGGAAAATGGCAGTTCTAACTTTATAGCTAGTATTTCCCAAACCTTGAACGTCTGAGTCTGTTTGAATTGTTGTAGTTAAGCTTAATTGTGTCAACATGATTGGAGGCGTGGCCATGGGGTCTACCTCTGGCCCCTCACCCGTTTCACTCTGGCGCTGTTTGCCTTCTTCACACCCTTCCACCAAGGTATTTCTGCCATGGGGGTGGCCAATCATGCACTGAAAACATCAGCACAGTGAAACCTGTCGTCCTTTAACTTGTGACTGTAGGGTGCCTGTTATGGATTAAAAACTAGTGGTCAATTTAACACCAGCTGAATTAAATCAACAGTGCTGAGCAAAGATGTTCCACCTGAAGACAGTTGCCAGCATAAATAGAGATGTAGAGAAGAGCTGGGTGTTATGGGTTTCTCTAAGTGTTGCTGTTTGAGCCATTGGTTCTCCTGGATGAGCTCGTCATGACCGGCTTCCCCAGTGTGAGTGTGACCATTGTCATCGGAGGAGCTCAGGACCTCGTTGGTGAGAGTGGCTGTGGTTCACTTTGGGGAGCTCTGGTCCTTACATCAAGCATTGCTTCCTGGCTCTGCAGGGAAGACATGTGACGTTTAATCTCCAGGAGAAACTCGCCATGCTGGCTTCCTGGCATGTACTCGACTGTGCTTATCACACAGTCTTCAACCTACCAGCACAGCTCCTTCATCCCACTGGCATAGACTTTCTAGCTTCCACTGCTGACCTTTGGGCCTTCCCAGCGCAGATCCGTAAAACAGACTGGTGTGAGGCCTTCTCGTGGGCTCTATACCTCCAGTTGGACTCGTGGGAGGCATTGCCATGGGGTCTAGGTTTTCATTTGGACTCATGCAGGACATTGCTGTGGGATCCAGACCCTTGGCTGAATATTCTGTGTCTTTAGTATTGTGGACAGATTTCTTGCACTTTCTTGTGTTTAACTCTGGGTGACCATCATAAAATAATAGTATAAATTCTGTGGCCCGATTCTGATTGTTCTCTGCACACCCCTTGACTAAAAAAGTACTTCACAACAAGATTAGGAACACAGACACACACACAAAGGAAGCCATGTGAAGACAGAGCTAGGTGATGATCATGTATAAGCCAAAGAAAGGGATCTCAGAAGAATCAACTCTGCTGATACTGTGACCTTGGACTGAGAGGCAATATGTTTCTGGGGTGTAAGTCCCCCACCTCCAGCATGTTGGGTGTCGAAGCCCTTATAAGTTAATACATATGGCTTCTGGAGAGCATTCCTGAGTTGTCTTTTCCTCTAAATACAAAAGCAAGTCTTACCTGATTTTGTGAAATGGAAAGATCGTTGACTGTGTCACACATATTTAATGATGCTGTAGAGTTTCTCAAGACTTCTCGCTGCACAACTCTGTGACAAACTCAGATTTTCTAATTAAGCTCCATTCTCTGCACTGTCTACATCTCTAGTGTCTAGTGTAGGTAGTTGTGCCAGAAGCCATACAAGACTGACATGGATCTATGTTCTTTAGTGGACAATATTAAATAGACTTGAATGTTTTGTTGTGATTCGAAGCTGTGAACATCATTTATTTACTTCCCTATGATATTGTACCCTTTTTGGCCCTGCATTAACTAATGTTGTGTACATTACTATGTTTTTCGAATCATTTTGCTTTTCTAGTTTTTCTTGCCTTTCTACCTGTGCCCGTGGCTTGAAGTTGTCTATTGATATACTTTCCAACTTGTTTTATGGTCACAATAATGATTAAATTATTTCTGGACCTAAAGACAACATACACACACCATAGATAAGAGAGATAATATAGAAATTAACAAATAACAAAATAAAATTACATTATTTATAGTGACAGTTTATTTCAGTGATATATTACTAAACCTGGTGCATTACAATCTGATTCTTTCTCTTAGTAATTCTGATTGTTTTTCACATCAACTTAAATGTATTTTGGACTTTTAAATTAATTATAGAGGATTTCTTTGTGTGGATGTGCCAAGAATGAACTTAAATTACTAATCTCTTGGTGGAAAATTAAGTAATTTCATAGCCTTCTCTTAAACACAAAGCTGTGATATGTAGTCCATTTATCTGTTTATTTGTCCCATAATCACTTAGGGGTGTCATAAACTAAGTTTGTTGATTAATTTTGATTTTCAACTTGACTAGATGAAGAGATGCTTATCAGATTAGTAGAGCACACTTCCAGGTGTAGCTGTGGGGTGACCAGCATGTAGACCAGCAATCTTGGGAGGGCTGAGGCCCAACCTGACTGCAGATGAGAAGCAAAGGAAGAAAGAAAGCAGCGTGCCTTCCTGTTTTGTCTTTTTTTTTTTTCTTTTTGCTTTGGTGGTATTTATCTTTTTATTTAAAAATTTCATTTATTTTGCAATTGTACTTTTTTTGTTTTGTTTTGTCTTTTTTGAAACTCTACTCTGCTTGAGTAGGTTCCATTTTTGCCCCTGCGCCTGCCTATGGACCTCAGATTCCAGTTTGCTCAGCTTTCAATGCAAATGCACAGCAGTGACTCTATGAGGACTTCTAGTGCTTCTATTACGGACCCACAGCCAAGACTTGATTCCACTCATTCTGCAGCTTCCAGTATCTTACTTAGATGGAGCAGCTACTGGATCCTCTGACTCTCCGGTATGTGGACAATAATAAATCTACCTCATAAATCCATGTGTTTTAGACATTTCTGTTGGTTCTACCCCTCTGTAGTACCCTACCTAATATACTAGATAGGTAAAGATCTATGTATGTTTTCTACACTGACGCATACTGCTACATAGTCCTGCAGAAAGTTTATACCAGTTCACCCAGTAGTAAATAGAACGCCTATGTCCGGACACCTCTCCTCACATTGTGCACCATCAGTGTTTTTATCCTCACTGCTACATATACGGGAGTGTGTGTGTTTGTGTGTGTGTATGTCTCAGATTGCTGATTAGGATGAACAATTTTTCATGTTTTCAGCTATTCATGTTATGCTTTCATTTCCTTTATGTTACTGTTTTCTATGTCATTCTTTGTTTTCAATTTAGTTAAATCCCTAATAATTTAATCAGTAATCCTTATTGCAAATAACTCACAATTTGTTTTTTGTGTTCCTAACATTCTAATCTCCATTAAGTGGGTGTTATTTTGCTGATTTCTTACTTCTGTCTAAGCCCAATTATTTTCTTCCTAACCAAAATGTTGGTTTGGAAAGTACTCTCCAACATACTTCTTACAGGCAATTCTTCACCTCAGTGTGTTTCCTGGATAACCCAACCAGCCACAGTTGGTACCAGGATTGGTTTTTGAAAACCAAGCCTAAAACAGGATTTTGAGGGCTTGTTTTGTTTTGCTTTGTTTTGTCTTGCTTTGTTTTTGTACCAGGATCAAACTCAGGACCTCACACTTGCCAGGTAAGTGCTTGTGACATTGAGCTTAATTCCCAGCCCCTAAAACAGGATATTGAATGGATCCTGTCACCCATGTGAAGACTAGGAACAGGAACCTCCATCACTGAAGGTAAATAGAGCACTTGAAAAGATGACAGTTGTGACAGTAACTGATTGCATCAGTTTGAATAAGAAACACTCAACTAAATTGGATCAGTATAGTTCTGGCTCAGGCTGAAGGGATTTACTAAGAGAGAAGACACAGGCTGGGTATGGGTAGCACCAACCAATAGGCTTGTTTGCCGAAATGAAAGAAGGGAAATAAGGAAGGAAGTCTCGTTTCTGCGTCTTCCAAGGAGCTCCAGGCTTCACCGTCACCCTGGGCATCATCTCTGGGCTGCCAGCTCAGACCCTTCAGCCTCCGTAGCGGCAGATCCTTCAGCTGCGTGGTACAGACTTGCATGCGATGCTACAGTGAGCTCCAGGCCTTCGAGCTTTGACTGGATCTTTCGGCTCTGCAGTGCATGGTCAGCCCGTCACCCTTCCACACCTGACTCCGTGGGTGGGCAGTGTACGCCTACCTTGCAAATTCCTATGTATCTGTATAACTTGCATTAAATCTGTTTCTCTAGTGAGCACTGACTGACACAGCAGTGAAACTGCTAACAGTCATTGGTGGTAAACTGAGGTGCTGTGTGGTAAAACAGAATTTGCCACAGGTGCAAAATATCAGGTATTTGAGAAATGCAGGGAAATAATAAATGTAAGAAAACTGGACTATTTAGATAATAGTAAGAGCAAGAAAATCACCTGAAGAAAAATAATTGAAGAACCAGGGCAGTGGTGGTGAACCTTTTAGAGATGAGCTCTCAAAACGTAATCACAAACCCATTGATTTCTTACAAAGTACCAACAACTATAACTAAATTTGAATACTGAGGTTTTAGTTTAGAAAAACCAACTCATTAAGAACTTTAGTTTAAAAGAAAAACAAATAATACATGTGCCATAGGTGTGCCACCACTGATCTAGGGTCATCAGTTATCCCTCAGAGGTTAAATGTAAAATGTAGAGGAACTCCCCGACATAGAGATTCTTTCTTCAGGAAGAAGGCACACAAAAAAGTCAACCACGAGACCCAGCATTTCATGATAAGATGAAGAGGATAAACTTTGAATTTCAGCAAGTCAACTAGAGGAAGATTGGAATCTTGATTGTGACAAGGAGTAGAGACATTCCAATTAATATATTCAGACATCTTGATTTCTCAATTTTCTCTGGTCGGAAGGCTTTCTCCCTGTGAAAGAAATAATAGTCTGTACTTGCTTGGAGGTCATGCAGCTTTGCAAGAAAACATGTGTTTCCCTCTAGATTTGCTTTTACTATCACAGTAATAATAAGGGCTAAGGCACAGCATAACCTGGTCAGGGCAATGTTGACTCTGCTAATAGATGAGACAGACTATACCACAGAGGAGCTATAGGAGCTGGCCCACATGTATCTCTAGGAGCTGTGAGAGGAAGCAGGAGGCAGAACAGCACTGCAGAGAATAACACTGGATAAGGGAGACATTTCAGGCATAGGGGCACAATTGAGTCACATGCAATTTAATAGTCTGGCAGGGGCCCTGGGAAGCAGCATTATCACGCTTTCAGCACAGCTTTCAAAACCATGAGGAAAGTGATGGGCCACACTAAGTCAAGTTCAGTGCCAGAACTGTCAAGACAGACAGTGGAACAAGGATCAAACTACTCAGAGAAAGAGACAGAAGAGTGGATACTCTTCATCAGGTCGGGAAACTCACCCAAATGACTACAGGAGAGGCAGGAAGACGCTGCTCTGCTTATGAAAACAGTAAGAAACGAACTCAGAAGAAGTCCAGTGACCAGCTGCTGTGACACACGCTTTTAATCCCAGCTACTTGGAAGGATGAGGCAGGAAGATAACAGATGTGAGCCCAGCTTGGGTAACTTAGTGTGACCTTGTCTCAAAATAAAATAAATATGGACTGGGAATGTAGCACAGAGTTTTCCAGGTTCAATCCTCAGAGCTGGGGAATAAAGTTTCAGGGATGGCTATACAAAAATCAGAGTAAACAGAAGTGCACAGTAAAATATTATGTTCTAGAAATTGTTTCCCTGCTGTCAATAATAGGATTGCACAGTAGAGCAGTTGATGAAACTGTCATAAGCAATAAGGGCAAGGTAGTAGTCAGGGGTCTGATTTGAAGAGAGCTAGAGAGACAATTATTAGAAGGAACATTGCATAGTGTCGGGTAGCAAGACTTTGCTCCACCTGTACAAAATAAATCAAGACAGATAATCAGAAAGATTAAAAGCTATGATCCCTTGCTTAGTTTTCGGATATGAATTATTCTTCAAATTCTCAAAGACTACGTGTATGTATATCCATGCTGTTCACTACATATGCTATTATATATAGTATTAGATATGCTATTTACACAGGTGTGCGTGATTTCACATATACACATATGCACTTTTCCCAGTTCTCCTTACAACTTTTTTTTTTTTTTTTGCAGTGACCAGACTCATGACCTCATAATGCTTGCCAGGCAGGTGCTTATGCCACTGAGCTAAATCCCCAGGGCCTTTCCTTCCAATGTTAATGCTGAGCTGCCCAGTGCATGCAGTTCCACCCCTGTGGAACATTTGTCCTCTCTATAGACTTTTCGCGTCCTTCTTCAGTGTGACTGTCAGGTAGCCTGCATCATTTCATAGCTCACAGCTATTGTTGAATGCAATTTGCCCGCAGATAAATCCTAGCCTTTTCCTCTTAGTTCAGCTAATTGCGCATGATTCTTCAGTTGACCATTGGCATGAGCTGATGCAGGAGAGCAGGACAGCTATGCCATGGATATCTGAACCACTATCGTGGCATTTATTCTTGTCCTCTAGTGATGCATAGTTCCAATTTAGGGAGGACTACTCCTGGGTCTGTCTCCATATTTTGGTGTTTCTGACAGCAACCAGCTTCCACACAAAGACTGTCGGTGTCCTGGAGTTAAGTATTTTCTCCACCAGGGCCCATATGCACAGCTGGGGGTGTTTCTAGAGAAGCTTATTTTCTGATACAAATGGCAGGATCCTGTTCCAGATTCCCAGGAGCCTGAGTGCAAATTCTCTTATAGGCTCTGGCCTCAAAGCTTGCACTGCATCCTCCCCACAGGGACGCCTCTGAGACTGTAGGTCTGTCAGATGAGACGGCTGGAGAGCTGCTTGCGCTACAGCCCGGTCCTGCTGCAGACCCCTCTCCTGTCCCTGGCCACTCTCCAAGCTCCCGGCCTTCCATGTCACTAGCTGCATGGACCACAGCAGCTGTCCTAGGTGTAGAATGCTTTCTCACCAGAAGCAGAGAGGGCCACTAGGTGCAGCAGTTCCTTCTTGTGGAGAGAAACTCAAAATGCAGTGATTTATCTTTTTCTTTGGAGGGGAATGTGTCTGATCACTGTAGCCTTAAAAGCCTCACTGAAGTGGCTGGTCCCCAGATCTTCTCAGGGATTATCTCTCACTCTTTCAAATGAGTGTGTTTTGCCAAGCCCTCCAGTGTACTGGCTGCCTATTACCCATCCTGGGTATTCAGTATCATGGCATCAGTGTAACAAATAGCAGTGGTGTTTTTTTTTTTTTTTTGCCACAATATCCTAGGAGTCTAAATCTTTTTTTGTCTATATTATGACTGGAGATGTGAGTATCAGCATACATTTTTGAAAAACTATAAATAGGTATTCTTATTTGTCCACTGTTTTTGATCCCTTCTCCTTGGAAAGTAGAACCCACATTTGCCAAATTCATTGCTGTATGACCTATACCTGAGGGTTTATGAACCTACTTGAACAATGATATAGTATAGCAACTGTGATCTGTACTATTATTTAGTAAAACTTGTGGCAAAACGTTGTCATTATCCAGACTCCTCCTAGTTATTTTAGAGCCCAGGCCAATTAAGTAAATTGATAACATATGTCTTAGATACTTTTCTTGTTGCCTAGACAAAATATCCAACATTCAAAGTTAAAGAGGGAAAGATTTATTGTAGCATAGTTCGTGGAGGTTTCGATTTATAGTTGGCTGGCTCCAAGGCAGGGTAGCATGGCAGAGGGACTTTGCAGAGGAGAAAGAGTTCATGGTGTGGCAGGAATGAGGCAGCAAAACAATGAAGCAGCAAGCAGCAAACAAAAACAGCTGCCCTTATATTCTGTCCTGCTAGCTTCCCTTGGCTCTCACACCCAGGTTGGGACACCCCCCATTTTTTTTAAAACCAAATTTCACTGGACAGTTCAGGATGGCTTTGAACTCATTTTGCAGTCTAGGTTGACCTTGAACTTACAACAATCCTCCTGCCTCAGCCTCCTGAGTACTGGGATTATAGATATGCACCACCATGCCTGGTTTGGGCAGCCTCAATTCTAGCATTGCACCATGAATCAATGTGAACACCACATCCTTAATCCCAGCATTGCACACTCTAGATCCAGCCACCTCTGAAAAGCTCCACCTATGACTACATGAGGCTGGAGGAACATCTAGGCACAAGCCATAACAACATCCTTAAGACCTTTAAAGGTAGTACTAATTGCCTTCACTTGATCTATGATGTTGTTTTTTATTTACTATCTTCACTTAGAGCATTTTTATAGGTTTCCACTTTGCCTTACCACTATGATACCTCTTACACACCAAGGAACACAAAGTGGAATGGATGTTACTCCAACTTCCATGAACATCAAATCTAATTATGCATTCTGAAAATGGAAAGATGACTATGGATAGTTCTGCAGAACTGGTGGACCCACAGGTACTATACTCCAGCTGGGATTTGATTTATTACATGGTCTCCATAAGCCCTCAACTCTAATGAGGAAGTCTACTTTGGCCTTCTGGCATCAGTGATAATTCAAACTACTGTGTTCAATAGCTCTTGAAATTTCTGGGTATCATCCTCTTTCTCGAGTGTACTGTCACCCAAGGAAGTAGCTGGAATGTCCTTTGAAAAAGGAATGCGGATGCAATCACACTACACACTCACCATTGCATTGCGTGTTATCTCCTGCTCTACACCGGCTCCTTATTCTGCCAATAACTTAAGGCTCTGAAAATCTGTTCAGGTGCAAGAACTGAGCAAAGCATCACGACTTTGTTGTTTGCGAAGTCACCCTTATCTTTATGTCCCTGCATTCTTGACTTCTGAGTGTAGATTTGTAGTAGTATTTTGTTCTATACTTTTGCCTATTCTTTCAACTGTGTTCACAACTTCCTATGAATCAAATACCACTGGTTGACCTTCTGGTTTTGTTGGTTAAGATAATCTCAGACATTATCTTCTGGTGATTAAGCACTGCTACTTGGCCTTACTTGCTTTGGGGAGATGATCACCCCTGTTGCTATTGACCATTTTCTACAGACTAAACATTTAGGGGCCCATGTTTCTATGTAATGCTATTAAGAGGTGAGACCTTTGGAGAGTGATTCCATCCTAAGGTTGGCGGCCTCATGAATGGTACTGGGGACCTTATAGAAGAGCCTCTGAGAGCTCCTTTGGCCCTTCAGCTTTCTGAAAACATAGAAGGTTGACAACTATGAACCAGAAAGAAGCCCTCCCCAGAGACTAAGCCTGCTGGTACCTTGATTGTTGACCTTCTGGTTTTGACAATTGTAAGAATTTGTTATTTCTAAGCCCCTCGATCTGTGATATTTTTGTTATTCAAGTCTACATCTCTGCTTTGCTCAGCACTGGCTTGCAGAGAAGAACCACTACTGAGCTTTTCAGTAGTGCTGATGCCTCTCTAACCAGCGCATTTCTCATGGCTTTGGGGGAATTGCATGTACTATGGGTCCATTTTGGAGAATAGCTGTCTGTGTGTGAGAGTCTTATGAACTCACCTACTAGGTAGAACTAATCTCTCCTTTGTAACGGGCCCATTTCCATCAGCCTTTGAATCCTTGCCTTTAGCATCTGCCAATGCAACTCAAGTGTTCCTACTTCATTCCATGTTGGTCATCACTTTCTCTAGGACTCAAGGAATCACTTGGCATAGGCTCCTTGTAAGGATTAAATCTCATGTCTTGAGAAATTTTCCCCATTTGAAGGAATTTCTTGTTCTCAGTTTAATGTTCCCACCCTTTTAATAGAGCATTCTCAAAACCGAGTCCTGCTACTCCCCTGACTTCTGAAATATGACAGCTAATTTTGTAACTCATCTGGGGTGTAATATTTTTCCTCTTTTATCAGACCTAGGACTTTCCTAGTTATGCCTGGGTTTAACTCTAGTTATTGGCTTAGCTGCCAAGACAGGAAGATTGTTAGCTTCCAAAGAGAAGACTCGTTCCCTTGATGAATGTCCTTCAAGAATCTTCCAATACTGCGGAAATGCTCACTTTTAGCAGGAGAGGAGACACTTCTGCAGGCTCTGAATTTCTAGAGAAGTCACCAAGACTCAATCCTTGATAGCACCATTCCAGATTATTCCATTCAGTTCTTGAGAGTCCCTGGTTTTTCCAAGCAAACCCACTATTTTAACCTAATAAGTCCTGGCCAAATATTCTGCTCATTTCTTTTCATCTACAGCTGCTCTTCTACTGGGGGAGATAAAGTCCGCTTTGCAGGTTTCCAAAAAGGCCCTTGAACTCTCCCACCAACATTTAACTGCCATTGATGACCCTCAGTTTCTCTTTAACTCTCTGTAGGATATCAGTAAAAATTACTAACAGCTGGCCAGTTCTACTCCTTTTGTAAGCAGTGTTCTCCCCACAGCCTTCAAATGCCTGACTCAACAGCAGGATTTTCCACTGGGATGTTTTGTCTAGGTGGTCACCATGGACTCTTTAGGATTTGGTCCCAGTCAAAGCATGTCAGGAAAGGTCTGCACCACACAAACTACACGAGGTGGGTTGTTCCTTTCCAGTGAGCCATCCGGTCTTAGAACCTGCATGTACTGCATGCTTTCTAGTACAATTCCTGGCGTCAGCAGTATCAGTTAGGAAACAGGTGCCAAGATGAGATTGGAAGAGCAAGAAACTTATTGGATGAAATGGCTCTGAAGGAGAAACAAGCAAGGAGCAAGAGTAAGTGAATGAAATTTGGTGCAGGACGAGGTCTGACACCTGAGAGAGGGAGAGCAGGAGGAATGGGAGGTAGACCCTCAGCCTGCAGAGAAGTCTCAGCTGGGCCTCAGAGGGCTCTGTTGCAGATTGCTTGTTGGGAGAGTCCTGCCATTGTCAGCTCTATTAGTACCCATGCTGTGCTTAGTCCTGGGCTAGGAGCAGGTGATCCACTTAGTTATCCCATAGAAATGTTGAGCCAATCCACCAGCCATGGTCTAAGAAGACCATATAGGGTCCAGGGGCTCAGCGGCTTCCAGAAGGGAAGGTTCAGTCCATTCACAAGGAAAGCCAGCTGGACCAGCAGAGATCCTAGCTGAGGGTGAGTAGAAACCTACAGTGAGTACTAGAGAATGGAGAGGGAGAGAATGGAGAGGGTGTCTATTGGTTAAGACTCAAGCCCAGCTCGAGTGGGAGGTACGTGGCGTGTTTCTCCAGTCTTGCAAATCTTCCTCAGGGAAGCAAATCACGGAAGAATTGGTCTGGAACTTATTCAAAGGAAGCATGTGAGCCTGAGCAAGGTGAGGAGTGAACTACAGTAGTCGCTGTGGGGGCACCACAGAGACGCTTGTCCACAGGGCCCTTTTAGCACAGATCTTACTTCTCCAGCTGCTAAGACCATTGGAAGTTGACAACCCTCAGCCAAGTCTCTCTCAGACACACCCCATTCGTGTCTCCCCAAGTTCATGCTCACATCCAGCCAGGGGCTCGCAGGCCCTGACCCTTTGCCCTAACTGGTGACCATTCCGGAATCACCATGTGTAGCTCATTGATTCTCCATTGAATCTTGTTCTCAGCGCTTCCCCCAGTGGCACTGATCTAAAAGGACTTTCCAGTCTGCACTTTGCATTCTAATCTACATTGGAGTGTTCCCCCAGGAAAACTGACCCGTGACACTCTTTTGCTAAGCAGTGTTTTTTCTTTTAAATTATCATTTCTTAGCATGGATATGTTGTTTTATATTTATAGTTTCTGGTGTCTTATGTCATGCTTAGCAAGGTATTTCCTATCCCCCCCCAATATAAACACATTCACCTGTATTATGTTGGGAGTACCTTTGGGGTTTTCTTTAAAAACTGTTCAGATCTTTCATACATCTGTAATTTGGATGTGAAAAGAGGTAGGTACTTGGGTTTGTTCATTGTTTTTCAGATGCTGGTTATTGTTATATTATTTATACTATTATATGAACAATATATAATTATTATTTTAAATCTTTTCTAAGGGGTAATGTTTTTATCCTTTTTCCAATTTCTAGTTTCTGATGCTTAACTCATTTCTTTCCCTTTGTATTTAGCAATTAAAATGCTTGCATTGTAGGCTGTACTCACTGACTTTTTTGTGTAGTGTTTTTTTGTTTGTTTGTTTGTTTGTTTTTGAGACGATTTCGCCATAGAGTCCATGCTGGCCTTGAACTCACTTTGTCTCTCCAGCCTCAACCTTCTGATGTTAGGATTACAGGCATGGGCCACCAAGCCCAGGTCATTAATTTTATTTTTCACATATGCACCCAACTATGGTTTCAATGTCCTCATTTTTAAAGCAGTGATTATATGAAGCTTTCAAGATTTATAAGCAGTATGGATTTTTGTATTTGAAGCTTTGTTATAGCACAGTTGAAGGGTCTGATATGCACTGCTCCTGTTTCAAAATACAGCATGACTTTTTGAGACAGAGTCTTAAAAACAAAAAGCAACATGATTGCACACACATACATGCATGCCTGCTTTACTCAGGGATCAGGCTGCCATGTTTTCACCTGGATCATTCACATGGAAATAAAACCAAGAAACTATTTCCTTTGTTCTAACATGGTTACTTATAATTTTCTGTAGGTTAGGGCATCACAATACATGGTAAAGATGTGGGTTTCTTATAGGGAAGTGGTTAAGCATCATTTTGAGGACTTTATGGCAAAGATGTCAGCTGTTCCAACACAAATTTTGTCCCCTCCTTGGTTGTTGTTATTGCTTTTCTTTGGAGTTAGAAGTGCCACAGGACCCCAAGGCCAATACTTCCCACATGTTTTTTGAGTAAAGTAACCCAGGTGTCTAGGCTTGCTGCAGGCAAGGCAGGGTATTGGGATTTCCAGAAATCCAGGAGACAAATCTCTCCCTTTTCCTTGTGCTTCAAAATCAACCTCTTTCCAGGGTGTGGGAGGGGGTGGTTTGAACCCAGTGGTGCTCTGACAAGGTGGGGGCTAGGGTGAAGGGCAAAGGAAGCGGGCCCCAGGACTGGGCACAAGAGCAAGTCAGGAAATCTGGAAAGGAAGCCAAACACCCAGACCCTGTCTTCCCCTGGCTGTCTACTGAGAGAAGGGTCCTTGGCGCATGCCTGGCAGGTGGCGTGTGTGGAAGTCAGATATGGGACAGGGGAACAGACAAAGGCTGAAAACCTGAACTAGGAACGAACGCAAGCGCCAAAGAAATGAGCCACACCTTGAATACTTTGCTGATTTATTTATTTATATATTCCCCTTTTCAGATGATGGTGACAGGAAGCAGATGGATCCCCACCCTACCCACCCACCGTAAAATACAGACACAGATTTCATTTAGCATATACAAGCACTGGGGCGATGATCCAAATTCGTCTCACTGGGTGACTAGAGCCAGGAGAAGGTCCATCTTGGGGGCAGCCTGAGCATCTCAGGCCCAGGAATTGGGCAGGTCATTGCTGAAGAGCCTGCCAATCTGTGGTGCCAGTAGAAGCAGAAGAATCAAATTGTGATCAGAGCTGCCTAGCCCTGTCATGTGGTCGAAAAGATGACAGTGGGCTCCTGATGGCTTCCAGTGAGGTCTACAGTCCCATAGAAATCTGTGCCTCAGGGTTCCCATCTGCTTAATGGGGATAAGAATCCTGCCCTGAGGACATCACAGGGCTATAATGAGACTCCAAATAGAAGTGGTTTGTCCGAAGTCCTTCTCCAGAGGTAAAGTGCTGTACAAATTTAAGGGAATTCAATTGATTGGGTGTAATTGTGAGCGCCCCGAGGTTAAGAGTAGACTGGCTCATGGGTCCGGGGGCCAAGGAAGCTGTCAAACTCCGACTGCGCCCGAGATGGGCAACAAATACTAGGGGGTAATGCCCACTGCAAAGCAGAGTTTCTTTCGTTTCTTGGTCCCAGGGAAATACCAAAGCCTAGCACCTGGGCAGGGCTGGGAAAGTCACTGGGGAAGTTACAGAAAGAGTCACAGGGGTCAAGGAAGAGGAGGAGGGGGCACAAAAAGCAGGGGGTAATAATTATCATCACACACCAAAATAGACAGATTCCCACTGGATGCAAGGCATTGAATCGGCGCAGATGGAAGCAGGGAGGGAGCGGGAGGTGTCACAGCAGCAGAGGGAGGGATACTGTCCCAAAAGACCCACTTGCTGGCTCCCTTCCTCCTAAAGAGAGAACTCCAGTGCCTGTCTATCTGCATGGGGAGGGAGGGCAGGGAGAGAGGAAATAAATCAAATAGGATGGGGTCCTCCTGTACTCTTGTCTAGCCCTTTAAGGAGGTGTCAGAATTAGGAAAATAGCTGGTCTATGCACTTTGAGGCTGAGGCCTGAGCTGGGCCTGTAGCACCACAAAGGCAGTACTGGGTTTCTGGAAAAAGGCAGTGATTGTCAGCACGGTTGGGAGTGAGCCAATCCGCTCTGAGATGGGCAGGGTTTCAGGGAGCTGATTTTAAAAAGCCTGCAATCTTGAAGACTGAGCATCATGAACGCCTCTCAAAGAACAGAGAGGTGGGTAAGGGGCTTTGAAAGGGGGCGCTGAGGAGACTCAGCGAAGGGACTTGTGGGGAGAGAGGCACCAAAGACAAACTCTTTGCAGGCCTGTATTTGGGGAACAGGGGAGGGAAACCACTCTAGATGCTCCTGCTGCTGCCGTTGTCCCCCAACTCCCTTGGCAAGGGGCTTAGGACCTCCTGGGGAACTGGGGAGTCCGCCCCACAAGGTACCTACTGGCGCCTACAGGTTAAGGCAAACAAGCCAGTAGATCACATTGAAGAGGAGGAAGGAGACCGGAAAAACAACGCGCGAGTAGTTATCCAGGCGGAAGAGGTGGATGCGAAGGCGTCCCTTATTCCAGGTAGGGCCCTCGCAGTCAGGGGCCATGCAGAAATACTTCTTGGCACCCTTGCAGCATCGGGAGAACCTTCCACTGGGGGCCTCGACGTCTTCTGGGCTAGGGAGTGGCTGGACTGAGCAAGACAGGTATTCGTCTCCATCACTTCCGTCAGTGACGATCTCACACACAAACATCTCTTCCTGCTGGCGAGCATGGGCACGGGCCAGGGCACGGGCACGGGCACCACTAATAGGAGGCTGTAATGAACAAGGAACGAAAAAGCAAGAGTCAAAGAAAGTCCAGCCACACCTGCAGGCTTAGTGCCTCCTGCAAACTCCGCCCCTGGCACGCCAGCAGTCCATCCACCACACCAAATTGGTTTCCCCCACCACTCCCGGTAACTTCCCAACCCTCAGGAAGCTGGCCATAATGTGCCATGACCTCACTGTCCTTGCCACCAAGCCTCCACATGCCACCACTCCCATCCCAACTCTTACATGGCGGAGTTTCGGAGAAGCGTGGGCCTTCAGTTGGTTGTAGGTCAGGAAGTTGAGAACGGCGAACTCCATCAAAGCACAGAAGCAGAAGACGAAGCAGATGGCAATGTAGAAGTCCAACACCGTGATGTAGGAGACCCGTGGGAAGTTCTTCCGCGAGAAGGTGCCCAAAGTAGTCATGGTGAGTACGGAGGTGATGCCTGCACAGAGAACAAAGAGGAGGTAGGCTGAGCTCCTGAGCCACGTGCTACAGTGTGTACAAGACACAGTGACAAGACAAGCCCTTGTCCTGATCAAGCTAAGTCACCTTCATGTCCATGTGTGTGTCCACTTTACCCTCTTACCTAAAGAGGTTCTGGCTGGAGCAGAGTCTCTCTGGATCCAAAAGGAAACCCAGGACAGCATCGTAGTCACAGAAGAGGGAACGTAGTTTTGAATGGCAATGTAGCCAAACCGCCTACTCACATTGAAGAAAAACGTCATAACCATGAAGTCACCTGGAAAAAATTAAAAACAAAAATCGCATGACATATGGCAGGGCTGTACACAGTAAGAATCCTACTGCTGAACTCATATGATTGCCTGCCATGGTTCTAGGACAGAGACACATTGCTTCAGTGCAAGATACACAGGACCGGAAGCAGCCCAGAGGAAAGACAGTGGGAAGCTAGCTGAGAGCCACACTGAGGCCAGATTCATCGCTTCTGTTTCAGTTCACTGTCCCACCCCGAGAGCTCTTTTCAGGGTGGCAGGAGAGTCTGATGCAAGTGAAAAAATCAATTAGTCCTCTTATTATCAGGAAGCTCATGCTGTGACTGGAGGACCATGGGTTCCGGCCTGATTTCTACAGATGCACTGCTGCATCATGCAGGGGCCCCAAGGAAGTAGTCTCTTCTCCCTAAACTTCCAGTGGCTCCCTGCTCCATGTGAGCTACAGAATCAACTCTGAGCTCTGACATGAAAGGTCCAATGTGTCCCAGACCCAACTAATGTCTCATACACACACACACACACACACACACACACACACACGACCTTACCCAAAGCTAAGCTCATGGGTTCTGATTCTCTGAGTCAAGATGGACTAGAAGGATGAGTGCGGACAAGGCTTTGAAGACCAAGGGAGAAAAATGAACTAGGGCTGTGGAGACTATAAGGGAACATGATCTAGGACTCGGGTAATCCAGAACCTCAGTCTTCACTAGCAACGTCACAATGTATTTGCAAGAGCGCTAGTCCTGGGTCATTTGTGAGATGTACATCCATACTTTCACTTCAGTGACCCCACAGAATTCTTTGACCTTGAAGTAGGTGGGCTTTAATATCTCTCGAAGATGGGGCTCATCCCAGCCTGGAGTAATCTGGAAACCAGTAGACACTCAGTGACTCTTACTGCTGTCCACAGCAGGTGTGGAAAGCAGACCAGAACACTAAACTGTCCACGCAAGGGAGACTAGGGAGACTACTTGCAAACAGGTCTGGGTGTGCCAGAGGGGAAGGAGAGTAGCCGTGTCTACTCACCTCGACAGCGCTTACAGTCAGGGAGCAACACTTCTCAGATTCTTCTGGAAAAATAGGCAAGGAAGTAGCCTGGGACCAGTGGGAAATCTGGTTCCAAAGTAGTAGTAGCTTTGGGGTCACACTGCCTCCAGGAATGCAGCGGAGAGCACTGGTACACTGGCCAGAATGTGTTGATCAAGTTCTTAGCCTCTTACCATGGGGTCTGGATTATAATTTTAGAGCCTGCTAATTAGCCATCACCACCCCTGGGGCCTGCAAAACTGCCGAGTTTATATGTGCTTGTCAAAACAAGTTTTATTATTTTATTGGATTTCTCTATTTTAATTTTATCTTGGCCAAAGAAGAAGCTGATCCACTTGTCAAAAGATAAAAATTTGTTTCTAAAATCCATGAGAATACTAACACACACATTCTGTTTCTTGTAGAATGGAAAAACATGGGTAAAGAAAGATATATGAGGAGACAGAGATCTCTGAGGAGACAGAGCGATATATGAGGAGACAGAGATCTCTGAGGAGACAGAGCAAAAAACAAAAACAAAAATACTAAAGATGCTTTTTGGTCTCACTCTTACCTGCTTTGCCCAGATCATGGTTGGTCACTGTGCTGTGAGTGGAAGAAAAGTAAAAAGTCCAGAGGACTCAGAGTAGAAGGATGAGTGGACACAAGTCTTTGAAGAACAAGGGAGGAAAACGAACTAGGGCTCTGGGGAATATAATGGAACATGACCTAGGTCCAGGATAATGCAGGTCCAATGCCTAGACGGTCCAGAGTCCCGTTTTCAGATGAGTACAGTGAGTTTACCGCTGGGCACAGATATTTAGAGAAGGAAGAAAGCTCCTGCAAGACAGTCAACAACTGACTGCTGTAAGAGTCCCCAGACACTCCAAAGCCATCCATGGAGGATGATTCACTCGCTGAGGGTGGAGGTGGACTTCCTGAGACCTCTTGAAGCAGAGGTCCTCTGGTTCAAGGCCAAAGCTGAGCAGAGTAGCAAGCTAGAACCACATTTTAAACCATTAGGACGTGGCCATGTCGGTGAGCTCCAGCTAGAGCGGGGAGCAGACTGGAACAGTTTGTGAATAGCCCTGAAGATCACACTGACCCGGGAAAACCATCACTCAGGACCGACAAGTGTCCCGCATGAGAGAAAGAAGGCCTGGGGCTTACCTATTGTCATTGATCTGGTGAAGATGCTGGCCATGGGGCTTCGTAGTCACTAGGGCACCATTTTGAAACAATGCACAAACATCTACTAAACGGAACCACTAGTGACTTAAAAGCCCCTGGGCCTTGTCTCGTCTGCTGCTTTTGATGATGAGCCCCACCTATCCGGAGAAACTGAGATGCAGAAAGCTAAGAGACAGGCCCGTGGTTAGCTGGCAGAAGAGCCATGATCTTGAGAAAGGTAGAGTTGCTTCTCTGGAACCCCCAAGAAAGAGGAAACCATTTGGAAAGCAGCCCTTCCCCCCTGTTTAGTAACATGCAAGCAAAGCTCTAGCCAGGTGAGTGACTAACTCAGCAAGTGAAGCAAAGGTCAAATTTCTGTCTAGCCACCCAGAAGCCAAGCAATATGCCTCCCATGACAAATGGCGGGCGATTCATTCCATCCACATTCTGGAAACGATGAGGGCGGCGCCTCCACTGCCCTGAACTTGGTCAGTACATGGGAAGAGGGTTTCCAGGGATGCTCTGGGAGCAACCCTGGGAAGGTCCCTTGGCTCCTCATTCAGAACACCTAGAAACACAAGCAAAGAAGCTCACACCTAATTGGGAGCTGAAAGTTAAGAGATCCAGGACCCTCCCCTTTCATCCTTGTTGGAGGTAAGATCAGAAAACCAGTGGCGATGATGTCGATGCTAAAGCCACCGTGAATTCTTGGACAGCAATGTGTGCGTTTTCAGAGCTGCTTCTTTAAGATAAGTGTCAGTGTTGCAGCCACTGTAGCTTCAGTCACCTCCGTCAATACCCCAGCTGCCATTAGAACTCCAGCCCCACTCCCCTGAGGACGGAACTTGCTTCCCATCCAGCTGGCACTGCCTTGTTCTGGAGATGGCGATCTCACATGAGGTCCATTCCCCAGACATCCATGTAGGTCAGTGTTGTAACAAAGACCTTGAAACCAGGAGGGTTTGTATGAAAAGCTGATTGCAAAATCTAACGGCGACAGGACTTTCACTACTTACCTATCCTCTCAAGGGGCTTGGCAAAGCACTTACTTCTTTGCAGATGAGACTGAGACATAGTTGCAAAGTCTCAGTTTCCTCTGCAAACAGTTGTAAGTGCTTAGCATTTACAAGACCGGAGCCTTGTCCCGATGGTGTGATTGCACAGCATCCATCCAGACGGCCATCTCCGCGTATGCCCACCGCCTCCCTGCCCCTGCCCAGGTCTGACTCCCACGGCACACTTACCAGCTGGGGTCTCAATGATTTCAGTTTTGTTGCTCAGTCCAGTGAAGTCGAACTGCAAGAGCTTCCAGGTGTTCTTCTCATTCATTTCAAGTTTGAAATCAGCCCACTTGTAGATCATCTCACTCACAGGATAGGAAACTGGAAAGCAACCAGGAACGCAGGGTCGAATGAGAATGGGAAGCCCAGCTGATGTCCTCTCCAGCATGGAGTCAGCCTGAGCAATGCCTTGGAGTCCTGACTCCGGCCTCTCCAGCTGTGGGACTCAGCCTATGTGACCTGGTTGCTGAGGTTCACTCAGTAAGTGCGTTTACTGAGCTTCCCTCAGTACCTGGCTCTGGGCTGCAAATACAGAGGTAGCAAGGCATGAGCCCTGCCCTCAAGCATCCGTATTTTATTGAGCATGCCAATGAGTAGCACACAGCTGAGACTTTTGGAGTTGCTCTAGAAAACCTCTAGGCATAGAACAGCGAGGAAACAGAAGGGAAGACCACTTGAGAATGCACTCAGAGAAGACTTCATAGAGCAGGTGACACCCCTTGACTTGAAAGTCAAGTAAACATTGCCATGTGGATGATGCTGAAGGGCCGAGGAGCAGCACTGAAAGGTGAAATGCCTGCTTTACCACAGAAATGGCAAAATTTCAGCATGGCAAGCTCACAGAGCATGAGTTGGGGAGGAGAGGGGAGCAGGGGCCAGTTCATGAAGTGCCTTGAGGCTCTTTTTAAGGAATCTGGAATTGATCCGTGAGAGTTAAAGAAGGACTGCGAATGAAGAAGTGACCTGGCCTAGACAATGCTTCAGCCAGGTCACTCTGGTCCCTACGCGAGCTCAGCAGGTTGGCAAGCTGGCCAGCCATGAGAGTCTAGCATGGCAATTCAAGCACAATAAAATGAATGAAGGCAGGAATCAAAGCTGAGGCCGTCAGAATACAGAGCAATAGAAACAGAGGAAGGGTAGATAGAGAATTAGGGGGAGCACCAACAGGACATGTTGGCTCATTAGATGCAGGCTGGGAACACAGGGAAGCATCAAGGTTCTTGGAGTCAGAGAGACAGATGAGGACGCAGGAGCCACACATTTGCCTGGGAGGCAGGGGTTGGGAGGAGACAGCAGATTCCATTTAGGACACGTTCCACTTCCAAGTGAAGATGTTACAAAAGTCCAGGGGGAAGGTGGCAAAGGCCTAAACCAAGGTAATGGCAGCAGAGGGGCAGAGAAGCAGCCATACTAGAGATATAGCTCAGAAGCAGGCAGCTCACTTAAGGTGGGGGCAAGGAAGAAGGAGGAAGTAGAGCAACGCAGGGAAGGAGCTGAGCGTGGGTGATGGTGGATGGAAGCTTGGCACAACCTTGGCACCAGCTTAGGGGAAAAGCAGAAGCGAAAAATGCAAAAGGCAAAGATGAGAAAAAGAAGGGGCCCCACATATATCTGGGTTCCCCGAAACCTAAGAAGGTACTCACAGCTAGAGAAAGACAGAGGGCAAGAATGAGAATCCATTGGAAATTTGAGCATGTGGAGTGAGCATCTCGCATCAATGGTCATCCTGGAAGGGAGAGAGGAGCCCCATTAGGCTGGCTCTGAGCCTTTAAGTATCCATCCAGTTTTGACCTACGGACCACCACCACCGCATGGCAACAGCAGAACTTAAGAAAAAAAGCTCAAAGGAGAGACAAAAAGAGAAGAAGTACAGCTTGAAAGTATTTAATGACTTTGGGCTCCATCATCAGAAAATTGTACAAACTAACTTAGATGGTTTTTCGTTTCTTGCCCAGTCCAGTTTCTAGGACCTGCAAATAGCCTCTCCACCCTCTACCAGCTCCCACCCCCCCCACCCCGATATACCACCTTCCCCTGCTCTGAGGTTCCAACTGCTGTGCTGCTGCTCCACCTTGACAATTCCACCACCATGGACGTGCCTTTACATCCAGTGTCCACTCAGGATGGAACTGTCCAGGCAATGCAGTCACACTGGTACATTCTAGTTGAAGGAGTGCTGCACTGGCAGCCAAGTAACTGGGAAGTAGTCCTAGCTCTGCCACGGTCCTGGTCTGTGGCTTTAAACAGAATTTTACTTTTGTGAGGCCTGTCTCTATGTGTTTACAAGAAGAGGCTGAACTCGTGGTCTAAGAAAACTAGATAGGCCCGCTCTTAGGAATACTATTCGGGATGAGGTCTCTGCACAATGTCACTGGCTAGATTTCCAAAAGGGAGGGGGCATCCCAAGAGGCGAGACACCCCAGGGTGGCCGTACCTAATCGTGTATAGCACCCGGCCATCCTTGTAGATGCGGACCATCTGGTTGGGCAGGGTGATTGTATGCTCCATGGCCTTCTTCGAATTCCTGAAGAAGGTGTCTGGGATCCACAGCTGGCTCACCATATCGCCATTCAGAACAAGGCTCTCAAAGGTGTTATTGTAACGAAGGCGCTCGTCGTACCAACTCTGATACAAGATGACGTCGATGGTGTACTCCTGGTCGGAAGGACAGAAAACCAGACACTCGCGGCTGAGCAGGTGAAGGACACTCAAACACAAATAGATTATTTGCCACCTCCTAACCTTCAATCCTAAAGGCAACGTGGCAGAATGCATGGAACACGAAATAAGGAGGCGTGAGTCAGCTGAGATCCCTTCTCTCTGCCTAGAGACTTGTCCAGAGTCAGCACCAGAAGGGACTCAAGCCCAGGGACCCCAGCAGAGAAGATTCCCAGCCCTCCCTGATTGCCACAGCAAAGGGAAAAGGCCCGCATGCCATGCAGCACTGACACCATTCTCACGCGGCAAATTTGAATCAAAGAAAGGCACCTAATAACTAGAATCATGTCCTCTTGAGTCTTCTCTTTCCTAGAATGGACATTCATGACAGAAAGCTTCCAGTTTCTTCAACCCAACCATTTATTTTACCAAAAGATCTGCAAGGACTGCAGAGCCAACCGACAGACTACTCATCTGTGACTCTCTGGGCCAGAGTGTGAAACTGCCTGCCTCCAAGGGCCCACAGACACCCAGAGACTTAGCTCGGGGCGCTGCGACTCACTTTTTGCTGTTTGCTCTGCGGGAACAACCACATATCTTGGAGTGATCCCACCATTTGTAAAATAATACATTGCTCAAAAGAATGGCAAACATGACAATTCAAAACACGATGGCACTAGTTCCCCTCCAAGTCCTTCTCATTTGAACACACTTATCCTATTGTCCTTGTCACGTTGTGAAACAGTTCTGGAAGTCTTCTCTGGATGTGTGCATGGCTACCTGCATGTCTTCAAGTGACTCAAAACATCGACCTTTCATGGTCACCTTGACTTTGGGGAAAAGCCAGAGGTTGTGTGGTGCCAGAGGCAGTGACTAAGGTGGAGAAGGACACACTAATAGTTTTGCAAGTCGCCTTTTCAATCACATGGCACTGAAGAGTGGTATTCCCTGCATTTTTATCCCATCTCATAAAGATATTCACAAAAGAGAACTTGTAGAGCTGCTTCACAACGTAGCAAGAATAATACTGAAAGTGTGCTCAAAGTGAGAGGGAGTACTTGGTGAGGAATCATGGCAATGTGTCTTACTGTAATAAATCTTAATGTAAGCATTCACCATATATTTTGATCACCCTATGTATCTAGAGCCAAGGATGCCAATGATTTCTGGGTATCTGGAGGCTGAACGTCAATATAACAGAAAGGTAGGTGAGATCTGGTGATCTTTAAAAGTCCCGTTAGCTCTGATATTCTAGATTCTGAGACTCTTCATCAACACATGCTTAAAGGCAACAAGCTTTTTTCTTCACGTTTACTTATAAACGAGTAAGAGAACATTTGACAGCCAAGCTAAGAAACAACATAGGACTTGGTCACTAAAAGTGTCACGCTATGTCCACACTTGTGAACATAAACTCAGAATTGTGTCAAAGTAAAAAAGAGTACAAAACATCCAGCCAATATTGACTGGCACTACAGAAAACCACAGGTGTCCTGGAAATGGATCCAAAGGAATATAGAAGGAAAGAAACCTGTAAGAAACATACACATTTGCCTATTATCCTCTTTGGTAAATGGAGGACTAGAGATAATTTGGGGATGCCCTCCCCAGAACCACAGTGTCTAGTCCTTTCCCTACCTGTGGCCAAAGGTCCCAATATTAGAGCTTTTGGTGTCCACTCAGGTGTGAATAGAAGAAAACAGCCTCAAAGGTTGACTGTAAAAGTTTCCTATCCCACAAAGGAAAGTGACATTTCTAAGTAGATATGGTCCCAGTCTGGAAAGACATATTTCACGTAGAAACAGGTGATGGTGACTCAGCCGCACAGCTATACTCATGACCTCTTCACGCTATGCAGGGCTGTGGTTCTAGCCCTGCGAGGTTGATATGCTTTTAGCCCCACATTGCCCTGGCAAATCAGTGATCCCAGCTCAAAATCATTTGAAAAATGTATAAGCATACACATCTTTGATTGTATACAGCCAAGTTTCTCCTTTCAACTTTTATTTAGGGAGCACCAATGTTAATTAACCTCAACCCTTCATTCCTCAGAATTAGACTAAAAAATGAAGTACTTTGAGTCACCAGAGAAATGCCTATCTAGTCTCATGTTTTTTAAACAAGGAGAATCATTTTTCTGCTTTGTTCTATTTTGCCTTTCAAACAAGTGCCTGTAACCTCTGGATGTCTGTGTGCATATGCATAGAGATATTCATGATTATCTGCTCTTTAGATATTGTCTATCCCACAAACTGTCAAACATCAGGAAGAATGTGTAATAGGAAGAAACACAAGAACCAGAAACATGCACCACTGATATTCAAAGGAGAAAGACAGACTGTAGTACCACTGCATGTCACAGAACTACACCGCAGCACAACGCTTGAGGGCTCATCTACCTCCTTTATTCTAAAGGCAGAGGAACTGAGGGCTGAAGAAGCAGACAAGCACTCAAGAGCCTGCCGACCATCTGCACAGGAGACCTGGGGTTCACTTTAACCGGGTGCACCCCAGCTGCCTTTACAAAGGGCCCTCAGATTGTTCCCACATTCCCAAGCAACTGCAGGGCCCAGCTTGGCCAGCAGCCTGCTCAGTCCACGAGCCATGTGAGCAGCTGGACAGCTGGTGGGAAACCTTCCCTCCACGCCCACGCCGCACTCATGCTCGCTGTGAAGTGTTTCAGAGGAGCACCTCCTTCCCAGTTAACACGATACCAGCTATAAGTTCTTCACACAGCAACCCGGATTGAATGGTCCACTGTTTCCCTGGGTTGACAAGGGAGCTGGGCATGTACCGAACATGTCCATCAGCTCAGCTGAAACTAGGAACTCAGTAGGCAGGAAGTGGCTTCATTTGAGTCACCTGCAGTAATGACCACAGCCAGAAACAGCACGGGCACCTGATGACGCTGGGACCGGCTGTGGATCCCAGCGTAACCACTGCTTTTTAATCTCACACCAGGTGCTTTCAAGCTCAGCCAGGAGACGGTGGGACAGCTGATTAAAGTCCACATGTCTTGGGCCCAGGGGTCCTTTACTGAGGACATGGCCTGCATGCTACATGCGCGATTGCCTGAAAGGTGCTCAGACTGCCCTCCAACAGCTGCAAGGGCTGTAACTGACACTGAGGCTCACGGGGAACTTCTGATCCCTTGAAAGTAAAAAGGTCCCTTAATGGCAGCCTGAGTTGCCACCCAGCCTACCATGAAAATCCCAGGAGACCCATATGCACTGAGCAATGGCGAATTGTGTGCCTGACTAGCAGGAACCTGTATCCTCCTCCTCCTCAAGTGTACTAGAGGAAAGCAGACCACACAGGAACAGGGCCTCCCACAGCTTTAACCAATGATGTGCACTGTGGAGAGGCAGATACCTGCATCTTCCCTCAGGGTCACTTAGCTTTGCAAGGCCCACCTGAAAGCCACGTTTCACCAAACCACATGGTGTTTAGTGGGTTCTGGTGGGTAGGTGACAGTTGTGTCTACCCTTGGCCAAGCCAAGCCCATAGCTACAATGCCTCTGGTTGCCAAAACCTCGCTCACTGTCAGGCTCTGCAGACATAGGTGACTTCTGCAGACCACTTTTCATAACACATTTGCTCAGCTAACTTACACTAAACCCTTGGTGGCCAGAGCAAGGCAGACCCAGAGAAAGTACCTGCCATGAATGGGGGTAGGGAGAAAACAAGCTAGGTATAAGATATGCAGTATGGAGCAAGAAGGGCGACATTAATAGCTCTGTCATCTCCACTAGGAGCTTGCTTGAACAAAGCTCAGCTCAGAGGCTCGAGGTGGTCGGCTGTGCTCCCATTTGAGTACTGATCAGAGCATGTGACAAAGCGCAGAGCCACGGAAGGCCAGGAGCCCTGGACGGGGTCACTGAGTTGCATCTCCAGTGGAAGGGCTGGGGTAGGCAGACAGCCCTGCGTGTGAACAGTGACTGGTGACAGTGAGGGTACAAATACCTGAGGAAGGTAAGGCACTAGGAAACAATCAGAGAAACACTCACAGAGCAACACCTGGAAAGCGCAGACTTAAGATCACACAAATAATGATCAGAAAAGAGTCATTCCACCATGGTGTTTCAAGTTGCTTTATTTTTGTTTTGAAGGAAGGACTGGACGATGTAGTCAAGACTCCAAAGTTCCTCTTCAGGCAGCAAGAGACTCACCTTTTCTGGCCTCAAATCTCCCTCTCCCTCCCCAAACCAACCTCCCCACCCTCAGAATTGTTTGAGAAACACCAAATAGAAAACAGAGGCACGCGCAGGCCCCGCAGGTCTGCCCCTGGTCCAGCAAATAGTGTAACGAAGTCAGTACTCACCATGTCCATAATGGAAATGGGGCCAAGGCTGTTGACGGAGACCTCGACTTTCACCACGGTGGGCCTCACTGGAAGGGAAGCCAAAGGAGAGAACGTAAGTGTCAATAGGGAAACCGGGTGGCGCACAGGGAGAAAGGAGGGAAGAGGAGCAATCTGGATTCCTAGTTTGCTCTTTCATGGCAAGAGTCAGCGCCTGCTCTGTGAAGGCCCAGACACATACCTTGCAGGTCAGGCATCCCGCTTGACGGTTGGGAAAACAGGGTGAGGGAATGGAAAAGTCTTCGCTAACATTTGTGGCACAACTAAGAGACCGGGGTTCGTATGCATTACCTGACAGCTCAGCGGTGGACATTTCGGTTCCTTGTGTGGCACCTTCCCCTACAGCCCGCCCTGCCCATCCCCCCACACCGTGACCCTCTCCCTTCCCTCCCTCCCTCCCTCCCTTCTTGTAGAACTGGAGTCCGCTACTCACCACCAATGCCAGGGCGCAGCTTGTGGTCATAGTTATTCAGGATTGTGTCCAGGATGCGAGTGGCTTCTGGCAGTTTGCTGCCTTTGCGTGGAGCCTCTGGAGCAGTTGTGATGGCAGTGGTGGCAGAAACCACAGGGGCAGTGGTGTTAGCAACCACAAGGGCCATGGTGGCAGCACCCACAGGGGCAGTGGCGTTAGCAACCATGAGGGCTGTGGTAGCAGCACCCACAGGGGCAGTGGCTGAGTTGATTATTTCAGAGAGAAGCTTCCTGCCCAGAGGCTGAGCCTGGGGCAGGGGCTGAGGCTGGGCCAGGGGCTGAGGCTGGGCCAGGGGCTGAGGCTGGGGGTCATTAACGATGTCATCATGGCCAGATGCTTCATCTTCCACTTCAGTTTGGGGTAACAGCGCCCTAGAATATAACAACGAAAAAGTCAGACTCTGCCCACCTTTCCGCAGGGGCCGCAGCTGGCACCTCTGGGGACAGACAAACCAACATATTTGTAATGTAAGGCTTAATTAGAAACTGGTAACAGTAAATTATGAGGCACTAACAGATTACACGGGTTAATTTTTTTAAATCTTTCTGTTCTTCAGGGACTTTCTATGCTACTCCTCTCTATTCAATAAAAAGTCAGCACCAACAACAACGAAAAGAAGAACTAGATTTTCAAAGGCTGTTCAATGTAAAGTGAAGTCAGAGTGCATTCTTGTACGAGCCATGGCCCTCTGCCCCTCTTTCTGGCCTGGGCCTCCCTTGGGCCTGCTCAGCACCAGCTGTGGGTCAAGGGCAGGCCAAAGGCCAGGGCTGCTGAGGAGCACTTCCTTGCAAGCCCAGAGCAGCCTCTCTGAGACAGGATCCTAGGAAGGAGGAATATTCTGCAGTTCTGTGAGGCTTGTTGCATTGAGGACATGAGGGGGGGAAGGAATGCTAAAGAGAAGATCTCTGTGTCTCAGCACTGAAAAAAATTTGGGAAATGGATAGTCGACACGAATTCATCTTGACTGCCATGGCCAGGCACCAGCTCAATAACAGCAATGACAACGACAACAACAATAATAATAATAGTGATCGTTTCAAAAGAACCATCTGCTGATGTCTATACTCCCCCCCTCAGGTTGGTGCTACTTCTCTGGGAAGCAAAGACAAAGGGATACCAGGACTTCTGCAATGCCTGTCACATTCTAGCCCTTTACTCAACTTTCTTTATGCCACTGTGGTCCTTTTCTGATCATTCCTCACCTGTATCCTTATGATTTGAACAGTCATCTGTGTAAAGGTTCTAAATCAATCAAAAGCATTTAAGGTATAAAAATTTCCATCTGCTAATACACAAATCTTATTTGGATCCTGATTTTTTTCAAAAGCAAATTATATAAACACCAAAAATACCATTTATGACCCACCAGGAGAGATCTGAGAACTGACTGGACAGTTGAGGCACGAATATATTATTCCTAAATATTTATGTATCTTTGAAAAATTGTAATTAAAAGCTTTTTTAAAAAAAGCCATCAGTGCAAATTAATGGCAGAAGTGTTTTCCTTCTTTTGGGTCCAGGGAGGGAGCCCCTGACTAGGTACACGTGTGTGTGTGTGTGTGTGTGTGTGTTTGTGTGTGTTGGGGAGGGGGCTTCTAACGTTCTCTTTCCTGATCTAGGTGTTGGTTACATGAGCACGTTTACTTTGTGAAAATCTACTGATCTGTTCACGTATGTGATTTTATGTTGTACGTTACGCTTCTAAAAAATTATTTTTTAAAAGCCATCAGGCAACTTCTTCCCCAAATCGAATAAACAGAGCAGGAGACCTAAGCATGACCTACGTACTGTGGACAAAGGGGCTGCCAACTTGGGCAGCGAAATCCATTTTTCTGCAGTACCTAGAGTCCCTTCACTGGCATGCAGATGTGACATGTCAGGGCCAATTCTCACTGTAGGCTGGGAGAGAACTGGGCTTGGGAAATGCAGTTTCTGCTTTGAAAAGCCATATCCAGATGTCTTCTCTCCTGAGGCTTTTCAGGTCTCCTGCACCAGAGGCTAATCCCTCAGTCCTTTGAAGAGAAAAGGGCCAGCACTCTCGGGGAGGGGGGGAACACAGAGACAGGGAGGGAAAATGGAGGCCTGAGACCTCTCAAAATGGTGGCTGGGAATATGGCTCATTGCGAAGCTTCCAGAAGTCTGATAAACCAGGCACAAGAACGCCACCCCCAGGTTTCGAACTGCAGAGGCAAACGGACATGATTGCACTGGGGTCACCAAAGCCCTTCTGCAGGGACAGTGGTACGGTATCAGGAACTCTGAGATTTAGCTCTTACAGTGAGCTTTTCGCAATTAAAGCAAACAGACAGACAACCTCATCCTTGAGGCTAAGGGGCACCTGATAAATGCACACCTTCCCCCAGCCAGCTATTGAAGAAGGAACACTTGAAACACACTCCCACACTGGATTAGTGGAATTTTCCATGGCGCTTTTCAGCATCCACAGCCCCTGCCCAGGATAAAGCTGAATCTCCACAAGCCCCCCCACCCCAGATGCTGGCTGGAGAGGGGAGGGGGAAATTGGAGAAATGGCCCTGGATATATGCTTGGTTTTTCCCCTAAATTTGCCCTACTTTTCACTTTACAGATGGAAAAACTGAGACTCAGGAGCAGGAAGGGCTGTGCCCCAAGTGCAGGGTAAGCCTGGACCACAGCAAGGTTTCTTGGTTGAATCTGGCCCAGCACCCCCCAGTCACCTCCCTCCCCGACATCGCAGGTTGCCATGCTGACTGTGTGCATCACAGGCTGCAGTCCCCAACCCCCCAGCTGGAGGGGCAGGTCCACCTCCATGTTGTTGTTTTCCTCCCTGGCCTCCCTCCTCCTTCTGCCCCCCAGCCATCCTTGCCCCCACCAGTCACCATGTTTGCTCACTCAACTAGCCCAGATCCCACCTGGGGATGCAGAGGTCTGGAAATTCCTAGAAGTATTTAGAAACGTTTACCAAGGCCACCCTGAAGCACCAGGAAGTCACTGGGGGGCCAAAGTGTTCCTCCACCCAGGGGCTAAAGCCACCTGGGGTGTGTGTGGGGGGGAGCCAGGCCCTGTCCCTCAAACAGATAAGCAAGACACAAGCCCTGCGCCATGGAAACTTCCAGAAAGCTCCACACTTAGGAACTTGTGACAGTTTGCACCCAGCAGGAAACCACCTCAAAAAAAAAAAAAAAAAAGCAGTCATCTCACATCCTAAAAAGACAGAAATCCCGCGAATAACCTCTCTCGCAATGTCCCAGGCCCAGAGATGATGCGAGGGAAGCTGGCTGCCACAGAGAAACCCAAACAAGGGAAGAGGATTGGAATCCAGGACCCAAGCCACAGACCTCAAGGGACGAAAACATTCCAGGCTTTCAGCCAGGGCAGCCCAAGACCCAGTGGGCAGGAAATGGGTGTGTGTGTGTGTGTGTGACTGCAGTGGAGAGTGCGGGGTGGCTGAGGCGGGAACCCTAAAACTAAACCAAGGCTTTGCCTGGGAGCAGCACCAAGCGCAGTGGCGGGTGCGAAGCAAGGAAAGTCAGAGTTGCCTGGCAGCCTGCCCGGAAAAAAAAAACCGTGAGCAAAAGAGAATGCACTTAGGCAGGCAACGCTCAAACATTTGCTGCGCACTTCGGCTACCCCCAGCTCGCGGGCCACCTCCCGCAGGGCTCCCCCCCACCCCAGGTGCGCGATCCCACCCCGGCTGGTGACTGGGGTGCCCACCTCCCCTCTTGGTACGCAAGACTTCGCGAGGGAAGGCGCGCGCGCTCCCTGGCGCCGCAGTGCTTGGGAGTCCCAGTCGGGGACCCGAGTGTTCAGGGGACAGAGGTCCCGCTTTCCTTCCCGGGCTGCCCCTCAGGGGTCCCAGATGCCCAACCCAGAGAGAGCGCGGTCGAGGCCAACAACGCGTCGACGGAACGCGGGAGGATGGGGGCGCGGCGAGAGCGCCGCTTGAGGGGCGTGGGGCTGCGGGGGTCCCGGCGGCTCGGGGCTTCCTGGGGTCCCACGGTGGGCACTCACCTCGAGTGGATGATGAGAAATATGTTCAGGAGGACTAAAAGAACTTTGGGCAGCATCGCGCAGGGGACCGGCGCGACCACCCGCGTGGAGGTCGCGGCGCGCGGTCTGGCCGCTCGCGGCGCGCGGTGGCCGCTTTTGCTGAGCTCCAACTTTCGCCCCTCCCCTCGCCCCGCCCCTGCCCGCGCGCGCCCCGCCCCGGGCCCGCCCCCCAGCCTCGATGGAAATCTCAGACGACGAGAGCGCTGCGGCAAGCGGGAGGGGGAGGAGGAGGCAGCCGTGTCTCCAAGGCCCCCCGCCCTGCGCCACCACCACTGCGGCGCAGCCAGACACCCGGGGGCGGGGGCCGGGGGGCGGAGGAGGGGCCGGAGCGGGGAGAGGCAGCCGTCGCTGCGGCGGAGAAAGGGCGGCCAGGGCCAAGCTGGCGGCAGGGGCTGCGGGGACTTGGCCTCCAATGCGACCCCCTGCAGCACCCCCCCCCGGGGGGGGCAGGTGCACCGTGCTCTCCGCCCACCCGGGGCTACCTCCCCACCACCTGTTGCACCCCACTTCTCCTCCATGCTCCCTGCTCTCACCCCACATCCCTGCTGGAAGCTGGTCACCCCAACACCTCCTTGGCACCTTGGCAGCAGGGGTGGAGGTGAGACCCTGGAGTCTCCCCAGGAAGTGCTGCCTGGAGCTAGTCCACCGCCCTATTTCCCAAGTGTGTATTTAGGGAGGAGGGAGGGCCACCAACAGAAGAGCCTCTGCCCGACGTGATGTGACGTAGAGGGTTCATCAGCATCAGCCCAGGGGCCCAGGTGTCACAGGGAACCTCTGGGCTGGAGGCTGCAAGATGGGGGGGTGCATCTTTCTTGAAAAAAATTAAGGGGGCAAGTGACTCCAGAACCCAGGAGGCCCAGAGTCAGAGTCAGTCGGGAGGGGCAGTGCTGTCCTTTCGCAGGGACCTGTCAAGAGTCTCCAGCACCCTTGGACCTGGTCATCCCAGCCTGGACCCTACTGACTCGCACCAGAGGGGAAGGTGCTGCCGACATTTGTGACACACTGCTGGCCGGCCGGCACCTGCGGCCTCCCTACCTGTTGCTGGAGAAAGAGCTGCATACATCGTGGCCCTAGACGCTCTTGGGGAGGCTTTGCTCACCACTAATCTAATACGTGCTCTGCACACCCTCCCCGCTGGCTCACTTCACTCTGCTTTGTCATCTTCACAGCACTGCTCTCTGACTGCTGATTTTCTCGGGGACGTCTCTGTGAGCTCGTTTACAGTGAGTCTCCTGCATGCAGCTTGGTGACTCCTGGCACAGGTGAACGTGGGCACAGGGGCACATGCGTGGAATACAGCTGTCTTTTTCCAGTGCATCGTTCAAACTCACAAAAATCCTGGGCACCCAGCGAATATCTGTTACTGGCTTGTGTGCAGCCACATGGGTCCTGGTTCTCCTGGGCCCACCGGGACCTGGGCCTCCCCGCAGAGTGTGGTGCAGGAGAGAAGGGATTGCGGGGTGCGTCCAGGTCTCTGTGTGTAGGCCGTTGCCCTCTCAACTTTCTTTCCTTCCTTCACTCCTTTTTTTTTTCTTTTTGGTGGTTGGGGGAGTTTTACTGGAAATAACAGAAAAATAAGTCCTGCATTTCCAGGAGGGGTCCTGACGGAGTAGCTCCCTCTTGCATTTTTTTAATATTTTTTTTCTCAGTCATCACTTAGAAGTTAACCAAATTTGACAGCCTCCCTAAATGTTCATTTTTTAAATCAGTTATTTTATTGGTATATGTCTGCAGTACACAATTATTATTTCCCTCCTGGGGAGTCGGTACATGTCCATAACACATCTGAATTCTTTTTTCAGCGCCTTCCTCTTGTCTTCCTCACTCGCCCTCCCCTCTCCCATTTCGTAATGTTTGTGTAACCGGCAGCCCCTGTGTTTTTTCGTTTTCCTGAGCCCTGCAAGTGCTGTCACAAGTCTTGCTCCAGGGAGTCATGGCATAGATTAGGGAATAGGAAACGCAGGGCCTTCTGGTGCCCACCTAAAACAGAGCCCATCCAGCCGCGCCCATCACTGGCCCACACCACGATGCTGCAGAAGGGGGTAAAGGGGTGCAATACGGCCAGGCTTGCATTCCAAGTATCTATAATGCACGTGTGTGCACCCCACACACACACCCACCACTGTCATTAGAGCTCTAGGAGACAGAGTCACATCTGATTTTCTCATATTCCCCAGGTTCAAGGCTAGTGCCCAAGGACCAGTGGGCTTGGACTACATTCCCCGAATGACAGACTCAATCCCAGGTAGCCATAACAGCCTGGTGCCTACAGCTTCCTCATCAGAGCATCCCAGGCACCGTCCCCAAAACCTGCCCCCGCAGGTTGAGACGAAGGCACTTTGCAATCTTCCTGGTAAATCTCATCTGTAGGGTTGCTGCACACTCACGGAAGCTGCTGGGTGTTATTCCTGTTTCATAGGTCTCCTGGCATTTGCTGCACGGTCATCTGTACCGGTCATCATGTGTTCGGTGACGGATGGATGTGCGGCCCAGACTTAAATGGTCTTGGCACTGTGTTTTTTTAAGGAGAGGACATTGTCTTGGGACCTACTAATACAAGGTACAAGAAGTCAGGAGGGCCACAGGGCTTCTGGGAAGACACTTCCCCTGGACCTGGGCCCCTAGGGGCAAGAGGAGGGACATGCAGGGGGCAGAAGCTCAGAGATGGGCACTCCCAGGATATTGAAACCACACATGGAAGGGCAAGGAGGGAATTGCCCAAAGAACATTGTTGGAGATGGAACTGGAACGTGAGGCTACATGTCATCCTGGGGACCATGGGGATGTTTTGGAAGAGCGTTGTCCAGGGCCACTGTGTTTCAGGATCCACGTGATGAGGCAGGAGAGGCTGGAAGAACCCCAGGAGAGAGCCCCTGGGGACATCAAATTGACAGGACCAGTGCCATATTCCAGGATGTGTGGGAGGAGGCAAAGAAGAAGAGGGGTGCTGCTGTAGGCAGGGTTTGCAAGGAAAACGATTTAATAGAGGACACATAATTTATGGTACTATTTTATAGGAGTCACCCAAAGAGTCAAAAACGAAAAGCACAGAAAATCTGTCCAAATACTGAAGACCCCTAAAAAATCCAGCTGAGGGCCCGGATCCCATAGCAACATCCTGCATGAGTCCAGCTGGGGACCTAGAGCCCAGGACAATGTCTCATGCAAGTCTGTTTCACTGATCTGCACTGGAAAGGTCCAAAGGTCAGCCAAGGCAGCTAGAAAATCTGTGCCAGCGGAGTGAAGGACCTGTGCCAGCAGCTGAGGGATCTGCACTGGAGCCAGAAAGCGACACTCCAAGCAAGGACCAGAGCTCCCCTGAAAAGTACTACAGCCATCCTCAGTGTCAACAAGGTCCTGAGCTCCTCGGACGATGAGAAGGGCTGAGTTCCTATCAGGAAAGAAGCTTGACAGGCTCCCCAAGGAGAACCCGAGGCAGCAGGAGAACCAACAGCACCACACACAACAACAGCAACAACAACACTGCTTCTTCCTCTGCATTTTGTGTTGCTGGCAACAACCCTCAGCTGGCCCTCCACGCCCAGCGCCACGCTGACCCAGTTCAGCTGGGGGTTACAAGCTGCCCACCAGTTTTCTGTCCACCACAGTTGCTCGCAGGATCTTTGCAGGTGATCAGGGTGGCAGAACAAAAATAAGGAAGGCAGGAGTTGGATAGAGAGCTTCTGGTTACTGCCTGGAGAAAGTTCCCTGCGTTCTGCACTTTACGATCTACTGTCCCATTAGAAGTGAACATCGCATTCATTGTCCAGTCATGCTTCTGGATGTACGTGTGCGTACACATGGAGCACGCTTCCTGCTCTCTGGCTACTTGTACTTTGGACATGTTACTCTGTAGACTGATATCCAAGCTGGAGGGAAGCAAACAAGCAAACAAAAACCTCAATGTAGCAGCCATATTTTCATAACGATGCCGAACCACCCATTGGTCAGAATAGCAGGGAACAATCGCTTCCTCTGTTGTGAATCATCAAATTGAATAACCACCCTCGGGGCATCACTCCTTATGTGTTGTGCTGTGTGTGTTGCTGAGTGATAACAATCAGAGCTGCCCGGCAGAAAGTCTGGGTGTTGCTGAGGTGGGTGACAGAGCAGACAGGGGCCAGCCAGGCTTCAGGCAGAGAGAGTGGCATTGCAAGCAGAGGCAGAAGGTGATAATCCTCAGGGCCTTGTGCTACCCTGCAGATGGGGCAGAGTTTAAAAGCTCAGATCTCACACTAGGTGTGAGTTAGATGACCGCCATGTCATCCAGGTGAAAACAGGGATTGTCATGCTTCCGTGTCATATGGCATTCAGCATCACAAGCAATTAAAAGCATTTTTTTTTTTACTTTTGGCACATAGTAAGTACTCAAAATAATACCTTTCATTCTTATGATGACTATTATTAGCTAATAACAGCTAAATGGCCGCCCAGATGTCTACTGTAGAGCAAAGGCGCATGTCCCAAGAAGATAGAAATAGTGTAGACAAACAGGACTCTAGATCTCAGAGAATCTGGCCAGTCTGCAAGGGAACAGAGAGGTGTGGCTGACATGGAGAGTGAAGGTCACTAGCACAGGGGCGATATTCAAAGCCAGGGTGAGGTAGGATGGAACAAATAAAGATGGGTAAAGGAGACAAGGGAAAGAGGAATTTTGAAATTGAAACTTTAACACCAACTGCAGCTTCAGGACACAAACCCAGTTACAAACTTCCTAAGATCTTTAAAAACACAATAAGCCTCGCCACTCCCTTTTCTCATAAATTCATAAATGGGTCTTTTTTCACCTGGGAGTAGAACATCATTTTTGCCTGGGAAGTGAGCTTTTCCCTTTGGATGGACTGTTGCTCTGTCACCTGTGGTGGAGGTCTCCTCTGAATGGGTCGTGCCCAGTTCCCTTTTGTCTACAAATTGAATACTCTCTTTTCAAAGTTTCACAAATTCCAAAGACCTCCACCCCAAAAATCCCTGTAAATATACTCAGGAGATCTTTACGTATCTCTCTCTTTTTAAGGATCCACACTCTATTTCTTTGAGTGTATGCTTTTTAAAAATTTTTATTTTAAAGAGAATAAAGTAAAACCAATCAGAGCAAAGCAGAGCAGGGTAGAACGATACAAATCACACAGGATTTCAGAAAAAAGACAACAGGAAATCAACAGTGGCTGCCATAATGTCTTGTTTTCTTTGAAATAGTTGTCCATACCTTCACACAAAGTAAGTTAATACAAATCAAAATGTATAAAGGCAATCAAAAGGCAAGAATGAGAGCTTTAGGGGCTTTTAAGACCAAACACTAGGAAATCAATAATGGCTACCATAACGTCTCTTGTTTTCTTCAAAATAGCTGTCCATAGCTTCATACATATCGGAATCAAATAATTGAAAACAGACTAAAGCCAATCAAATCCAAGAATAAAAGCATTATTGGCTTTCAAATCAAAATGATAGGAAATCATCAATGTCTACCATGCTTATAAAATTCTGCTTAATAAATTCTTTGTGCCTGTTACTGATGCACCCTGAAACTTCTTTTCCTGCTATGGGAGCCAGTGTACCAGTAACCGGCCCATGACTGCAGTGGGTCAAGGTTCCCATCTCCACTTTGGGGATCTCCTCAGACCTTGTCCAGTGGCAGGGACACTGGGTGCAGGCACCCAGAGCGAGACAGAAGAGAGTGTAAACTTGAACCCTAGGAGGGTGTATCTCAGAGGCCAGCAGTTCCAACTCCATGTCAGTAAGACATGTACTAATGGTTCCCATTGGCTTAGTGAGCAGGAACGTCACTGGGCTTGGCACAAGCTGTTGTGTAACACTGGGCCAGAGAAAGGAGAACATGGAGGGTCAACAAGAGAACAGAGACAGCTAAGGCCGAGTATTCACCATCTGGTTGGCAATGTACAGTCATTAAAGCCTTGAGAAGAAAAGCTTCTACGACAGGCATAGGCACACTTGTGTGTGTGTGTGTGTGTGCGTGCACGCGTGCGTGCACATGTGCACATAATGGGGGAAAGGGTGGAGAGGAGATGCAAAGGACCAACTGAAGTGAGTTAAAAGAGACTAGAAATTGGAGATGAGGCGTAGAGATGGTCCCTTGAGTTTTGTCCCAGGCACAGTGGCAAAATGTGCCAGTTGCTAGACAAGGAGGGAGACCCTGAAGGTTGTATGGGAGTGGTACCAGAAAGTGCATGCTGATGGGGACCCTGGCGTGATGGCATCAAGTGGGCAAGAGAAGGTGAGAGCTAGTCTTCAGAGCAGCCTGAGAGAAGCTGCTGGCCACACCCCCACATGCCGAGGGTCCCGGATTGCAGGAAAACAGAACCTTCGAGCAACCCCGAGCTGGTGCCTGACTGTGCTATGCAGGCCGGATGAATGACAAGTGCCTGGCTGATCCAGAGCCAGGTCCTCTGAGCTGAGGGGAGCTAGAGTGGCACTGAGATATAGCAGTGGGTCAGTGTTCCGAGATGAGGCAGGAGAGGTGAGGCACTTGTCTCCTAGGCCAGTGGGAGCCTGGGAAGGCGTGGAGGGTTGCAGGCATGATCCGGTTGTCAGGGAGGCTGCAGAAGCAAGGACAGTGCTAGGACAGGGGCAGGTGTATTATAGAGCACACTAGAGGGCCAGGGCTGGGAGTGCTGGGTCTGAGTTCGGTTTGAGGGGGATCATTAGCTGCACCCCTGTCTCTTTCCCTCCCATCTCAGAGTAGTTTACAAAGACGATACACGGTGCAAGTATAGTTTGTACCGAAGTACAGACACTGCCTCCACATCATTTACAGAGTTGGGGGGGGGGCTCTAGCTTAGATCTGTAGCCAAATGGACTTCCAGATATAATCTTTCACCCTTGCCTGTTCGACCCAGCTATTCCCTTTCTAGGTATCACCCTGAAGTGATGAACACTGCATTGCAGTGACCCATGCACACCCCTGTTTATAGCAGCACAGCTCTTAATAGCTAAGTCTTGGAAGGGGCCTCTATGCCCATAAATGGATGAGTGGTTCAAGAAAATCTGACACTTACACACAATGGAGTAGTATTATCCCACGAAGAAGGATAAGCTTGAGTCCTTCGTAGGAAAATAGATGTTCCTTAAAATCATACTGTCAAGTGAGATACATGAGTTTAAAGATCACATAGTTTTGCTTATGTGAGAAACCCAAAAACATCAATAAAGAGCAAAATAAAAGATAGCTAATAGGAAACAAGGAGCAAGATCTTTTGCAAAAGGGAAGGCGACCAAGAGATGGAGGGGGCAGGAGGAGGGGGGAAGGTGGGGATAAAGAATTCAGATGTGTGATGCACAGGTACAAACTTCCAAATGAATGTAGCCGTATGGACTGCGCACATGGGCTGCTGACAGAAGAAGAACGGAAATGAAGGCGCGTAGCCCCCCCTTCCGGAGTGCAGGCAGCTGTGAGAGGCTGAGGGCTCACCCTTAGCTCACACAAGAAGGAGGGAACAATGGCCATGTCTGCTTTGCAGCTGGGCCACTGCTGACCCTCCTGGAGAAGAAACCAACAGATATTTCCTATTTTATGGACACCGTGGAGACACCGACCTGAAGGCTCAGGTCTCTTGTAACCCCTTAAGCCTAGTGATTAAGGTGAAGCTGGGAGCCTGAGATTTGTAAGAGGGCACGGGCTTGGGGGGGAGTGGGTCAGAGCATGGAAGCGCCCCCAGTGTCACCTTTGCCCAACCCTTGGCCCAGCACCTACCCCCCCACACACACGTGTGATCTCCTTTTTAGCAGACGGTGGTCAGGCCAAAGTCCCTGGCTGTGTGAAGTTTACATTCTTACACAGGGAGACAGTGCGCAGGTAAGGAACCATGTCTCACTATTTCCAATGTGAAGTGCCACAGAGGAGTTAAAATTGGTAGCGGGCCCTCAAATGACCAAAGAAGAATGGCTGGGGGTGGGCGCTGTCAAACTAGCCAGAGGACAGGAGACATCTTGGATTCTTCTTGGGTTCTCTGTGCGGCGGCTGAAAACCACTTTTGCCCCCTCTGATTCCAGTGTAGAAGAAAGGGAGGGAGAGGAAGGTAAAATGACAAGGCTATTAATATCCCAGAGGCTGCCAAGCCATCACTGTTTATTTCAAGTGGTGGTAAAAGCGGATGACTCATCGTTTGGAGCTGCAGGACTTTGCACCAAATATTCTCCATGGTTCTCTGGTTTGCCTGTTTCCTGGGCCTGAAGTCCAGGGGACAGGGCTTTGGAGCTTGAGTAACTCTGAGGACCTGCTCTTCTTCAGCACAGTTGTATGAAAGACTTTCCCAAAAGGCCTCATGGGAACCTAGAGATTTGTCACCCATGACTTGGAGCAGGGTGATCTCCCGATGCACACACAGGGCTCCCGTGCTTAGCTGCTACACTGAAGTCTGTTTTCCTTGCCTGCCCTCACAAGCCCCACTGCCTCGCCTTAAACACGAAAGGGGAAAGGCTGGAGTCCCTTGCTGTTGTTTCCCTGGTGCCCTGGTCCAAAGTAAGCTACATAAGGCAAAGCACTCTCCTCCCAAAGCCGTGGGAAATCAGCCATGGGCTCCTCAAGCCTTCTGGGCCTCTTGTGGCGAGTGCCCACAGTGGGAAGGGCCAGGCTGGCTCCAGTGCTCTGCCGTGGGAGCTATGCTGTACCGGAGCCTGCTCTGTAAAAAAAAGCATTCACTCCAAAGAATCGAGTGGGTGAATGAACTCCCCAAGGAAGCATGTGGCTTCAGTGGCAACAAAACTCTAAAAGAGCAGTTCTCTGGTTCTTGACGCATAGCCAGTACCATCATGGTTGGGCCTCAGTCTCGAAATTGTTAGGACAGTGTGCCCTGAAATGAAAAGGAAAGGGCTCAGTGCGGGGCTGGAGTGGGACATTCACTGTTCATTTGGCTGTGGCGGTGATGGCAAATTTGACAGAAAAACCGCAACATGGAAGGTTTCCCTCTCCGAATAGATTGGGCCGCAGGAAGGGGCTGTGAGGGCTTCGGCGAGGTTAGCCCTAGCCATTTCCTTCTTGCGAGTCTCTTCTCCAGGTTTCCACACAGGCCACCTGGGTCACTCCTAGGTAAGCTCATAAAATAACAGAGTGCTCTGTTATAAAATAACGAGGTGGAAAGTGAAGGATTTTCTGTCAGGAAGTGGAGGAGCCAATCAAATCTCCCCATCCTTTTCAACTCTGAATTGGCCAGGACAGTGTTTGGACTTGAAATTAGAGAGCTTGTCACCAGCCCTTGTGTGCTGAGTGCATGCAGGGCGTCATGGTCTGCCACCCTGCCACGCAGCTCTGCATGCCACAGCTTCATTATTCACTGTCGCAAGCAAAGTAAGCAGGTGACGCAGTACCCTAGACTTCTGATGCTTCCTGGTAACCATGGCCTAGTGTCTAGAGATATCACACTCATCGCACTCAACCTACAGTCAACACTAAGGCCCCTATCATTTCCTCAAAGGCCCTGAGCTCAGGCTTCACTTGGGGCCTATTTCCATTTAGTCCACAAAAGGCTCTAACTGCACATGGTAATCCACTTTCCTAGTTCCCAGCAGTGTAAGGACAAAAGTCTAAAGGGCAGGGTTTACTCATCTGATAAGCCGAACTGCAGGCGTTATTAATTCTGCTCCAATTAATGCAATTACTCATAGCAGTTTAAGGTATTCTTTAAAAGAAAAATTACTTTTCTCTTTCAAGGCTCAGTTTCTATTTTTGCTTTTTTGTTGATGTAAGAAAGGTGATAATTCCCTTGTATACTAAGGCTGCGTTATTGCTCAAGTCAGCTGCTGGGTTGGATCCTTTACACTGCTTTTTGCTGCAAATAATGAAATCCTTACACTGACTCAGAGAACAAAAAGTGTTTGCAATAGGAAGCGCAGACTCGTGCGGGCTGCTGGGCAGCTGAATCCAGCCGCTCAGTTCAGCAATATTGTCAAGGACCGTCTGGTCACCAGCACAGCATACTTAGCTCCTTTCCTGGGTAGCAAACTTTGGAGAGGGGTTCAGCCTAGGGTCATGTGATGATGATACTGGCCATTTCTGTCCACGGGCGATGTGGGCTCCCTATTATGAATATTTCAAAATCAGAATTTTCTCTTTCCCCTCCTCCCCTCCTCCTCCTCTTCCACCTTCCAATACCAGGTATTTAGCTCAGGCCCTTCCGCCTAAGCTGTATCTTCAGCTCTTTTAAACTTCTTTATAAACTTTCAGGCAGGGTTTCACTGTGTTGCTAAGTTGTACAGGGAATCAGGCTCAGCCTCCCGAGGTGGTGGGATTACAGGCATGCGCACATCCGTCTGGCTAGCACTTTGCCTTTTGCGTAAGTATGTGTTGCGGAAAGTAATCACCGAAAGCTAAAGAAAGCTATTGAGCGGAGTACTGATGTCAAACAGACTGTAAAGTCCCTTAACTCCAGGAAGAACCTGATTCCATAATCAGGTTTACCTATAGCAGAGTGGGAAAATGGTAAGACAGTTGGAGAAGATATGGTGTGTTCAGGAGAGTTGTGGACAAGAAAGGCGGACACACTGGCTACTTAGAAGGATCAGGCAGGAAGTGAATAAAGCTGGTATGTATTTCCTCTGCCAGGTTCCGAGCCTCTTTTTTTTTTTCTTGTAGGTGCATAAAGGGCCCTTCCAAGGAAAGAGGAGAAGGAGAAGAGTTTGACATGGTCAGATTTGTGTGTGTGGATGGTTCATCTGTCTGTGGCAGTGATGGAAGTACTGACTGAAGACTAGGGTTCACTGCATTTCTTCTATTGCAATATTCCAGGACAGAAATATTGAGGATCTCACCTAGGTTAGTGCACAGGGGAGAAGAGAAAGGGCTGAAAGCCCATCAGGTATCAATTGCAGTCTGGTGGCTGGTGACAGATTGTGAGTGGCAAGGGGGTTCAGCCAATGAGCAACTTTAGCTTTCATGCTCAGCCCCCAAGTACCTCTGGTGCCCTTCACTGAGATGTGCTCTTCAGAAGAGACAGGAAACCATGGGATAGAAGTGGAGGTTTTTGCAGTTTGAGTTCTGTTGACCATGAGTCCATGTGGAAATTTCCAGGAGACAGTGTAATAGATAAGGCTAAAGTTTAGGACAGAAATCTTAGAGACTGACCGATTAACATTCAGGATAATTTTGTAGAGAATGGCACGTTTTGCAAAGCCCCTTCATCTTCATGATTTTATTTAACTCTTACCTTTTGGAGGCAGACATTATTTTCCCACTTGCCAACTAAGGCAACTCATTTCCCAAAGAATTTAGTTGACTTGCTTAATACACAGCCAGGAAGTAGCAGAGCTGGGGCTAGAATGCGGGTCCTCCAGTGCTGAAAGTCACACACACACACATACACACACACACACACACATTTCCCACTGTTCCTTGGACAAAAATATCTGCTGAACAAACAGAGAAGTAGAAGGGATGGAGATTGCTTAGATCCCTTATTGAGACAAAGCAGAGAGCTGGGCAGAGAAAGGAATCCCGGAGCTTTCATGCAAGCAGACATGAGACGGCTGCAGCTGGAACTGCAGAATTATGATCCATGGATGAGACTGATTATTCCACTGTCCTCCCCACCTTGTCTGGGCTCCTGGTCCTGAGGAGGCTGGAAGTCCGCCTTCCTCAGCTCTCTTCCCCACCTCTACCTACTCCAGCTTCCTTTCCTCTGCCTTCTTCCTGACTCATTGGTTGTGCCTTGTGTGGATCACAGCTCTGCAAAGTGTCCCTTGCAGAATTCTTTGATGTTTACTCCCCCCGCCCCCCCCCACAACACGGAGCTTCCCTGTTTGGAGCCTGAACTTTGACCTTGGGGTAGGTCCCTTGGGCTTTGGGTTCCGAGCCCCAGTGCCTGGAAAGTGTTCACAGTGGAGGAATGAATTCGGTCATATTTCCTCATCCTTTCTCAGGCCTGGGGATTTTTTTATTTGTTTGTTTGTTTGTTTGTTTTTCTTTTTACCTAATAGGTCCTAGAGGACTGGTTGTTTTTGCTTGATTGGCAAGCAAAACTCGGTGAAATTTCACAGGACAATTTAAACAGAAATGAGAACTTTGTGATTGGAGGACAATTCTCCTGATGAGTCTTAAGGATAGGCAGCTAGGAAAATATAAAAAGCAAGAGTCCTCCAGTTGGCGTGGAGCCAGGAAGCTAGCAAAGAAGGCCATGAGAACGCTGGCTCCTGCCCCCAGGGAAATGGGAAGCTAGGTCTTTGGATAATCAGAGGAGAATGTGGTGAAAAGCAGAACTGCAGTGGGCAACTCTGCTTCTTACCTAACCTTTTCCAGCCTGTGGAGTAATAGATATGCATGAGAGCATCTAAAGGAAGTTTACCGCTTCTAGCATCCCGGGTTTTAAATGGCGCTATTTAAGCTATATTAGAAAGGAAATGCAACCCCCAGATACAGCGCATTTTCTACCTTAGCAAAACCAGACACACACCAGATAGATGTAACCTCTTTCTAATGACTCCTGGTACTTCCTGGAAACTTTACATTCTGTCCTTGACTATTAATTTGTTTCTCAGTCGCTACTTAGATGTAGTCTCTTTAATTTTATGGGAAATGGCCCCAGACCAATGCACTTTTTGAGTCTGTATATCTCTTTTTACAGGGTCTCTTCCTTTCCTTTGCTGTTAATCTGCCAGCTGCCACTTCTCATGATTGACAGCATACCTGCACCTTGCAAGAATCCACTTTCTCTGGATATTTCTCAGTCATTTGAGATTGGAATTTAGATACATATGCTCATAGAATTTTAGGTAAACTAAAGCCTGTGGGCTTGGTGTGAAACCTGAGGGATTGGTTTCTGACAGAAAAGGGCTTGCAATGTGGAATTTGGGCTTGATGATCACAATTTCAACTGCTCTGAAGGTTTTCCTCTGCCATATTCTCTGTCTCTCTCTCTCTCTCTCTCTCTCTCTCTCTCTCACTCCCTCCCTCCTTCCCTCCCTCCCTCCTTCTTTCTCCTTATTAGGTACATGTTTTCCAAGCCCTTACCAAAGTCAGGGATTCTTCTGGAACCTGGGGTACAGAAAGATGTAAGCAAAGCATAAAAGGTCCTTGGCTTCACGAAGCATTTGTTCTGTGGGAATAGGCACTTTCCATGCTATATGTGAAAACGGAGAATGGCAGGAAGGTAAATGAAGCAGGTAGGAGGATAATGTAGTGCTTAGGGTACAGGTCATTATTTTTAATAGGATGTCAAGATTGATAAAGGAATGGAAGGGAGGGAATAAGCCATATGGATATCTGAGGGCAAAACATTACAGGAAGAAGGAGAAATACACAGACTCTGAGGTTCTGAGTGTGTGCAGTGTGGCTAAGCAGAGTAGACCTGGGGAAGACGGCAGCAGAGCTGATTATCAAGGTGAGTGGAACCAGAAGCTGAGATGTCTGCGCTGCCCGTGAAGGATATTGGTTTCTCCTCTGTGATAAGAGACCACTGAAGGGATTTTGAGTGTAATAATGGCATTATGGGATGAATAGGGTTCTCCAAAATTTCATATATTGAAGTCCTCACTCTTGTATCATAGGATGTGACCATCTGTGGAGATAGGTTCTTCAAGGAGGTAATTCCAGGAAATGAGATCTTTAGGGTCCAAATACACTTGCCAAATGGTTCCTCCCTCCTTTTGTGAAGTTGTCTGAGCAGTGTCACTGCTGTCCTTCACAAAGGAACCGATTAAGGCACAGACAGATACAGAGGGAAAACCATGTGAATATATAGGGAAAAGATAGCCATCTACCAGCCAGGGAGAGCAGACTCAGAAGAAACTAAGCCTGCACACCCCTTGACCTTGGGCTTACAGACTCTCCAATTATGAGAAAAGATATATCTGTCTGTGGCATTTGATTATGGCAGACCTAGCAAACTAACACAAGATTTAACTTTTCATTTCTTTGTTTGATTATACTAGGGATTAAGCCCATAGTCCTTCACAGTAAGCTACATCCCCAGCCTTTTTATTTTTGTTTTGAGATAGGGTCTCATTAAGGCACTAAATTGTCAGTAAACTGGGCTCAAATTTGCAAATTTCCTGCCTCAGCTTTCCAGAATGCTGGGATTATAGATGTACACTGCCACACCCAGCTACGACTTACCTTTAAAAACAACTCTCTGGCCACTATGTGAAGAATGGACTGTTGAGATGCTGTGGTGGGCACAGAAACAGTTTGTGAATATGAACACTGAGAGAGCAAAGAAAATTTTGTACAAAAGTGTGTCTTGGACCCAGATTTGAAGGGACTGATAAGCATTGCTGGAAGAGAACAGGAGAAAGGACGTATCAGGGAGTGAGAGACATGTGCCACGGGATTAAAAAGTACATTTTTAGCAATGCTGGAAAGTATGGACAATATCTAGGTCTGGCCCTGCCCAGGAAGTTTCCTTTGGAAACACAACATCAAGTTGGTAAGACAAAGAGAAGCCTGTAGCCAATCCTAAGAATGATAGGGGCAGTAAGCAAAGCAAAAAAGGGTATGAAACGAGCTAAGGACATTAGAGCAGATGATTTTTAAAAGGGAGAAAAGGTAACATGTAAAACAATAAAAAATTACAGGTTCTTGGATTGAGGAGTTTAAAGTGCTAAACTCATGGTTGCAACTTGTTAAACAGATACCTGTTCAGGGCTTTGGTCCACTGCTGTACCTTTGGACTCTCCAAATTCACACCTCGCTTGTCTCATCATGTGGTTCGGGTAGTCTGGTATGGGAAAAGCCTGGGGAACTGCTTGCTCAGGAACCTATATATTTAGTATTAAGGCAAGTGACAGTTTCAGACTAGCTTCTAGTGTGTGGAGAAAGCAAAGTGAAATTGAATCTTATTTCCTTTTTTATAGTAATAAAAGATATCCTTGGTCACACATCGGTCCACCTAAACACATCCCTCAGAGTCTTTTGCAGGTCTACAATGTCACGTGACCACATTATCACTAATGGAATATAAGTGGCAGTGATGTAGATCACTTCCTGTCCTGAACCCCAAGACCACCCATGTGTCTCCTTTCCCTCTTCTTATCTCCCTTCCCACCAGCTGGAATTCTTCTATTGTAGCCACTCATACATAATTTGGTAGTCAGTATCAATATCATAATGAATACTCAAGCAACAACTGAAAGGACCCTGGATTCCTAAGTGACTCTGAAGAGGAAGACCCACTTGCCAAGCATGGTTTTTCACGTCAAGCCTATTAAGTGGGAGAGAAATAGACTGCCTTGTTATCTTGCTGAGTCTCAGTTATAACAGCTTAGATTTACCCTAACTGGAATGGGATTGTATCTTGAATTAGGGCGCTATTACAGTAAACTCACGGTAGGCGGCTGGCAGGGACAAAGATATTGATATTATGAACTTGAAAGCTAGTAACTCTTTCAATGTCGTGGCAAAGCATGGTAAAACTGTCATCTGAAATAACCTTTAATGCAATCTAATAACCAGTAAGATTATAGCTCTGGAGAAAGTAATTGCAAAGAGAAAGCTCTGTGTTGGCTGTGCCTGTAAGCTTTTAGATGAGCACTGAAAAGAGGTGATCCCTGACAACGATTTCTTTGACCTACAATCAGAGTAGGAAGACAAAAGGGGCATTCCAGGCCCCTGGTTTAGGAAAAGTAGTTACTTAGGTACAATAATTCCGAGTGACCAGAGACAGGACTGGTATTCTTCCTTTCCATAATAGTGTTATGGGATGCTTGGCACATTGAAGGGAGAGGAGATGGGTAAAAATTAGACTATGGTGAGTTCAATTCCCGGTACTGGAAAAAAGTTAAACTAAGGGAGCTGTAAGGCAAGCTTAAGGACCGTGTCTATAACCACAGTGAAAAACGTACCCGCGCCTATCAAGTTTCCAGTTTTAAAAAAATTGTCATGGAAATGTTCAATTGGGGAAAATGTAGAACATGGCCTCTGAGTACAGCTCAGGGAGCGCATTCCTGTAATCAGCACTCATCTCTTGACGATGAACTCTAGCAACTTTCCAGAGCGCCTCCCGGGCTCATTTCCACACAATAATGACTTCTGTCACCCCTGAATAACTGTTGTTTTGATTTTCGTATAAATGGAATACATCAAGTGTGTATTCTTCTGTGTCTGGCTTTTGTTGATAACCATAATGTTTATGGAGTTTCCTTCATGCTGTGTGTATTAGTAGTTGCTTCTTTTATATTGGGTAATATCACACCTTATGAATATACTTTTAAAATTAACTCTACTTTTATTGGGCATTTGCAATGTTTCCAATTAGGGGAGTTACTATGAGTAAATCTGTTCTGAAAATTCTTACACATGGTGATACATATGTGTATTTCTTCCGGTTATATTCCAAGAACCAGAATTGCCTGGTCAAAGAATCCATGTATATTCATTCAGTCGGTTGGTCTTCTGAAATGCTTGCACCGAACTCCGTCCTTGCAGGAATGTACAGAACAGTTCCTGTGGCTGTACAGCCTCACTAACACTTTGTACCATCAGGGTTAGCCCTGCATTGGGAGTGTAGTAGCTTCAAATCATGTGTTTAACGTAGCTTTCCCTGAAGATTTTGAGGACCTTTTCATACTTTTGTATTTTGCATGTACACGTGAGGAGGCAGCACATTTCAATACCTTCTTTTTCATTAATCTGGGTTTTGCCTGCTTTCTCTTAGCTTGCTTCCATTTCGTCAGTGATTTTGAATAGTTCTTTGCATATTCCATACAGAAACTCATTATCAATTATAAATATCTTCATTCTCTCTGAATTTTACAGCCTTTGAAATAATTTTCTTGTCCTAATGCTATGAAAATATACTCCAATATAGTTTTCTGAGAACTTTAGCAATTTCATCGTTTGCTTTTGGATTTATAACTCCAGAATTAATTTATTTCTCTCATTCACATATGTTACCTGCTAGAATTGATTGTTAGGGCTGAGGATTGAGCTCAGTGGCACAGCACCTGCCTGGCAGGTTCAAGGTCCTGAGTTCAATTCCTACTACCAAAAAATATATAATTGATTTATATAGATATCAATTCATTTTTTCCAAATTAATATCAAATTGATCCAGCATTGTAGTGACACCATTGTTATAAACCAAATAACAGTGGTGGTATAGATTTGTTTCTGGTCTCCCTATTCAGTAACACTGTATGAATTATTAGAGCTTGATAACACATTCATTACCTGTTAGCAATAATTTTGACTTTGTTTTTTAAGATAGACTTGGCTATTCTTTGACCTTTGCATATATATAAATCATATTGTCAATTTATACATGAACATACCTGCAAGAAATCTGATTTGAAATATTACATCTATAAATCAAATTTGAGAGAGTTAGTATTATAAAAATAATGTTTTTGAATCCATAATCATATTTACATGTTTCCGAGGGAAATTTATGACTAATGAAATTACAACTATCCAAATTTCCATCAGCTGAAAAATGAATAAACAATGTGCCATTTTATATAATGGAATATTATTCAGCCACAAAGTCAATAAAGTATTATGATATACTTCCATGTACATGAACCTCAAGAATATCATATTCATGTGAAAGAAGCTAATCACAAAAGGCATATAATATCATGTATGAGAAATCTCCAAAATGATTAACTTGCAGAAAAAGAATGGAAATAGAGATTGTTTAGGGATGGATAGAATGGTGAGATTAAGGACAAAGGATAGATCAATGGTACAGGTTTCTTTTAGGGATGACAATATTCTCGAAATTCACTGTAGCAATGATTGAATTAGTCCCCAAATATATTAAAGATACTGAAGTGTGAGCTTTAGGTGGGGATGTACGGTATGTCAGTTAGTCCTCCCTAAAGCTGTTATGCACATGTGCAAACCACAATCCTGCTCTTCCAGATTTCTCAATTGCTCCAGGTTCCTTGATTGGCTAAATCTTAAACCAGACACCATAAAAGATGTTCTTCAATGTCGTGTCAACTAGAGATTTTAGGGAATGGAGATTTTAGGAGCTGGATGAGGCAGTGGGCTATTTTCCCTGTGGAGACTGTCCTTTCTGCTTGCAAAGAGGGGCACACTCAACTTTTTTATAGTATTTTTTTATTTTAAAGAGAAACAAAAGCATGTAAAGGTTAGAGATAATACAGGATTCCAAAAAAAGATAAACAATAAGAAATCACTAGTTAATAAATTACATATTGTCTTCTTAGAAATAGTTGTTCAAGTTACACAATTAAAGCATACAAAGTAGATATTCAAACAGTGAGAGTGTAAACACCTACACATGCATGTATTTCTATCCTTTCTGTATCTGAGGGAAAAACAAAACTTAGCAAGACAAAATAAAACAAACTCCTATAAAAACATGAAACCAAAAAGTCATATAAAACCACAGTACAAGGTGATCTACAATGATTACTGTGTTGTTTCTTATTATCTTCAATAGAATGTCTATATCATCAGGCATAATTGAATATAGCAGTATAATTGAGTAAAGCAGTAAATAACAATATTAGTAAATATAAAACATTGTAGACAGTATAAAACTTCAAAGGCAGGTAATAGTCAAACCAGACTGGATATTCTAGTGGATCTTGCCATCTTCAGTGCAGTTGCCTATACTCTCAGACTTGACACTATCAATCATAACAGCTTTGAATAAAATCTATCAATACAAAACAGTGATCCAACAAACCAGATTCGATTACTATCAGTCATGCTAAAACACTGTAGGTTTTACAGAGCTTTAGATTAATTTAATAGGAAATTAAGGATGATTACCGTACTACATCCTGTTATTTTCGGGATTTCTGTCTGTGCTCTCAAATCTAGTACAGGTAGAATGACTGGAACAGAATATAACACATCTAAGCAGAAGAGTGTGAGTAGTATGGGTTTTAAATCCTGGTGCACTATTAACAATATAGTGTATCAAAGCCATCTATGTTAGCGATTCTAGTATCCTTCTCTTCCTCATTTCTGCTATGCTATTTCTCTGCCTTTGTTTGTCTAGTTCTCTCTTTCATTCTCCTGCCTGCCCCACTCACTGAGGCCTTTCTGCCACTGTTCCTAAAATCCTGATTTTTTTTCTCTTTCTCTAGAATATCCTTCAGTGTTCTCTGTAGGGTTGGATTGGTGGTCACGAACTCCCCCAGTTCTTCTTTGTCATGGAAGCATCTTGTTTCTCCATTAATTTCTAGTGAAAGTTTTGCAGGGTACAGCAATCTGGGCTGGAGGTTATTTTCTTTTAGGGCTTGGAAGACTTCACTCCAAGCTCTTCTTGATCTGATGGTCTGTGTTGAGAAGTCAGCCGTGATTCTGATGGGCTTACCTTTATAGATAATCTGTTTCTTTTCTCTGACAGCTTTTAATATTCTGTTTTTATATTGAATTTATGGTATCTTAATTATTATATATCTGGGTGTAGATCTGTTTTGATTGTAGGTAGCTGGAGTTCTGTATGCCTCACATAACTGAATGTCATTTTCTTTTCCCATGTTTGGGATGTTTTCCTTAATTAATTCCATGAATAGCCTTTGTAATTCGCCTGTATGTATTCCTGCTTCTTCATTCACGTTTCTTATTCTTAAATTGTAGATTCTTTTGTCTTCTTCTAGCCTTTGTATTGTTACTGCCTGTTTTCTTGTTGTTTTTAAGAGATCTTTCCTTTCATGATCACACATTGCAAACTTGTCTTCAAGTTTTGATAGTCTATCCTTAGTTTCTTTTAAGGCATTTTGCCAGCTTTCAATGGAGTTTTTAATTTCCTGGTAGTTTCTTTGAATCTGCTTCATGTATTCTATATTTTCTTTATATTCTTTATCAAATGTTTCTCTCCTTTTTTTGTGTTCCTCCCTTCTTCCATCTGTATCATCCTGAGAGATGCTTCCTGAGAGCATTTCTTTTATTACTCTACTCATATCTTGCTTTACCTGATTTAATATTTCAGTTTTGAGCTCATCTACAAGATCCCAAAGATATCTCTTAATGTCCATTGAAGCCATGTCTGATGTTGTGTGCTTGCTGCCCTCAGTCTCCCTTGTTTTTCCTTCTCCTGGATCAGTGCTCTCAGGGTTCTGGGCTGGGGTCCTCCTCCTGCCTCTCTCTCTTGTCATGGCCCTGGCTTCCTCCACATGGGTTTCAGTGCAGGTCCCAGCCCCCTTCCCTGTTGACCACGTTTCCTCCGAAGCACAGTGGCAAGGGAACTCTGCCCTCTCCTGCCTGCTCTTGTCACTGAGGTGAAAGCAGCAGCTGTATTTACCTGCTCCTCCCCACTGGGCCAGCCAAACTTCAGGTGCCTTCACCAGGTTAGTATTTGCTAGGCACAGAGAATCAATTTGGGATGGCTCTTTGGGTCCCAGCCAGGGGTGTGGCCCAGTCCAAGCAAATCCCATGAAGCTGCTCTTGGGAAGGAGGAACCAACTGAAGTCACTGTCACTCCCAGTTCAGGCTCCTCCTGCCCGATTCCAACATGTCGCCCATTTGGTCATGCCCTTCCTGTGGGGGGGGGGTCTCATTCCCAGCACTGACCGTGGATTAATGAAGGTCCCTTCACTGGCTCCACTCTCCATTGGGCTCACCAACCCCCAACTTCAGCACTGCTGTGCTTCCTGTGAGTGGCAGAGGGAACGAGTTTGGGCGGCTCTGCCGGCCGGCGCAGATTCGGGCCTTTACAAACTTGGCAGGTTGCCGCGAACAAAAATGCTGTGTTCTGTAATTTTTAGCTGTTTCAGTTGTAGTCCCGAAGTATCTGATGAGCTTTTTTATGTTTTAATTTCTTCTCTTTCTGGCAAATGAGTTGTTTCTCCTGGGAGGCTTTGTATTTTGTTGCTCACTGATTGGCCATCTTATCTTCTCCACACTCAACTATTGATTTGGACAGACAGATGAGTTGCAATGAGCACTGTTTATTCCCCAAAGAAACTTATGTCCTGGTTCTTCCATTATAATAACATTATGAGAGAACACCCCCCCATTTTCTGAATATATAATTATTCTTGCCAATAAATTACAAGCAGATGCAATATGGTCTCCTTCTGGGCCAGGCATTGAGATAGTGGATGTCCTCCTTTCCAGTCTTGCAGGCAGAAATCATTTTGTGGAAGCAGTGGTATTGAATCATAAAAGATGACATTCCTAGGTGAGAGGAAGGAGACAACTTGGAGCCATGGACTTGGAGACTGTTACATGAAAGGAAAATATGCATACATATCTGTATACTCCCTTACCTTCACTTGCTCTATTATTAGTCTTCTTGGTAGTAGCTTAGATTTAACATAGCTAATACAAGAGTTTGGTGCTCTTCAGTTTTTGTGTTCTCTCATCAACTGAAAATCTGAAATTTTGAAGTTCACATTTAATAAAACCCTAGGAAGAAGTCAGAAATTACCTCAAGATTTATGATCATAACAATGTTATCTGGCTTCGCTCAAAAGTGCCTACATATGGCACTTCCTGTCATGCCAGTAACTGATAGTCATACGTTATGGCTCATATCTAGATGTCTCTCCAAAGCTTGACATAGTCACAGGAAGAAAGTTTCGAAGGTGGCTGGATCAGGGTGCATGAATGTGGATTAAGGTTGTGGATAATAGAAGACCCACCCTGGTCTAACCATATAGAATATAAAGGAACAGAAGAAAGGCAGGCTTGCTGCTACTGCCTTCTGCCTGCCACACCATGGACTGTTTCTCTTCCATGATGCCCCTCTGCCATGCCACCCTGCTTTGAAGCCAGCTGACTGCAGACTAAAATCCCTACAAGCTGTGAGCTGCAGTAAGCCTTTCTTTCCTCCTTTGAGTTTGGGTGTCAGATATTTTGTCTCAGCAACCAGAGAAGTAGCTAAAGCATTGTCCTTCAAGGGTAGTTACTCTTGTAGGAGAGCTGCAGGGAGAGAAAACAAAAGAACTGAAATAGATGCAGGCCCAGCTCTGATATTACAGCGCTGGTCAAACACCCCATATTAGGCAGGCTCCCAGGTAGGTACAATGTAGGCTCTGGGCTGCTAAATTTTGTATCTTTTGCAGTCTAGATTCAGGTTGGAACAGGCCTTTAAGAGGGAGCACCTTCTTCACTTATATGGAAATAGCTCCTTGGTGGTAGGAAAGCCCAAGGGCAAAGGCTAGCTCCAAATTCTTTAGGCTGTTTTATATTTTCAAGAAAATCACACTTTGTATCAGGACATTTGCGGAGATAGAAAAGAAACCAAACAAATACTAGTGAGCTTTTTTAGAAGCAAATGTGGTCAACTTATGAGGGTTACTCAATCTCTTTAGAAAGCTGTGTCTGGAGGCCAGAACAGGCATGCTCCTGATTCAGCAGCTCCAAAGGAATCTGAGAATTTCACAACAGACCTGCAGACTCCAGACCTGTTAGTGTAACAACAGCAACATTAATTCCCAGAGAGCGCAAAGAATGTGTCTACTACCGACCACGCCATCAGCGTCTCTGGGATGAGAGTGTTAAGTAGCCTCTTGTCTATTTACTGCCTTCACTCAGATCCAAACAGAAAAATCTGACTTGATGGAAATTGTTATGTGTATAGATTTTGTACAAAAATTTTCCTTCCACCAATTTTCTTCTTGTTGGCAAGCTTAGAAGAGTTGCTAAGTAAAGATCCTAGAGCTACATCTAGCCAATTGGGGCCTCTACCAAGGAGCCACACATGAGAATGAGTTTGACTCTATTCTACTGACCATCTGAGTCAAAATTGCTGGCCATTCTGCATCTACAAAAATGTAATAATAGCACCAAGCACAGTACCTCTCACCAGCCCTCTAGGAAGTAACAACCCTACTGGTCCCCTGGCCCCATTGACATTAAACCTGTACATGTGGGAAGTGTTAGCTGGTACTAGATTTTGAAAGACAAAAAAAAATTCCCCCAAAACAAATAATTTTTTGTCTTTGACCACTCCCAGTAGGAACTTAACAAATTCCAAAGGCTATACTCACTCATCAACTGTGACTTTCTAAGGAAATGTGTGATAAAGGTCATATAGGTGACTTAGCAAAATTTGGAGAATAGTTCTGAATACTTTCACCTAAATCTGTCATCTGGCAAACAAATCAGGGAGTAACCAGATGGCTTATCATTATCAGTGCAGCAAAACAATTTGTGTGACAGGTCAACCCCTGCAGAAACCAAAGCTTTCTTTAGTAAAATCTCTGCAGAGGGAAGTACTGGAGATTGTTAAAAATGCAGACTCCAGGGCCATGCCTTGGATATCTGGTACGTTAGACCTGGAGAAGAGGATTTTGCTAAAGTTGGCTCAGGAGAGCCAGACACTTGCCTCTACCAGGGTCAAGTGAGCCGGAAGATTGTTATTTGTGCCGTCAAACATACCCAGTTACTCTGCTTGGCTAGCTAGTCAGAGTGGGCGTTTGTCTGAAATAATCTACCAACAGTAGCCTCAGAGACTGGTACAGAGCTTCAAAGTTTCTAAAATGCCTCCCAGCTGCATATTCATTTAATTATCACATGAAGCTTAATGCAGGCCTGGTGCTCTGCTGTGAGAATACCATTTTACAGATGAGGAAACTGGCACTTGGTAAAGGAACAATGGCCTTACCCAACCAAGGTTTCAAGCCAGAATGCCTGAGCTCTGGTTCAAACTCTGATCTTCAGATTCTAGTTTATGTAATACCTTCTTCGCTCAACATCTAACTACCCTGGTCCATTGAGAAGCACAGGGCTTATGACTCTGTCCAAAATCCAAAGGTCTTTCACAGGCTTTGCCATTTCCTCCAACTGCTTAAGGCTGTGAGAAAGGAAGAGGAGGTTTCGAGGTGCTCTCGGAGGTGAGAACTGAGAAGCAAAGGCCAACTATAGGGAAAATGCCCCTTTGCCACTGGACTGCTGGTCCCCCTCCTGTCATTCGAGGCCTGGTGCAAAGCTCTGCCCCGCTCCATCTGCCAGGCTGCACTCTCTGAACAGGGCACCACCTGTCACACCATCCCTTACTCCAGCAGAGCTCACAGCCCGGCCCAGGCTCCTTTCCTAAGAATCACAAGTGTAGTGGTGCAACTTTCTGGGGTCAGGGAAACCCAGCAGGCTAGGTTTAAACCCCAAAGTGTCCCCGTGAGGAGGGTCCTTCCTATCCTCCAGACCAGGGACACAGTCTAACAGTCATCTTTCTCAGATATATGGTCTAACTCTGGGTTTAAAGGTATTGACCTTAAAGATGGATTCCAAATTGGACCCAGCTCCCCAAAGGCCCCCCACATTCTGGGGGTGAAAATCTCTCCCCTCCATCTTCATGAAGAATGTTCATCTTCCTGAAGGAAAAGCCCACGGAGCTGCTGGGACCTGCTATATGTCACAGAGAAAGCCGGCTCCTGCCACACGTAACAAATCTGTGAGGACGTTTCCCAAGTGTCCCCCCTCACAGTCTGCCACAAAGGGAGAGCCTCATGTCAGCCTGAGCATTGTCTTTAGTCAACAAATTTGTGCTGAGAACCTGGTATGTTCCAAGCGTTTTAGTAGGCTTTGGCAGCTCAGCAATGAGAAAAAATGAAAACAAACGGTGATGGTGTGAGGCTCACGTTCTCACAACGTGACACGTAAAACATGTACTATTTCAAAGCCGCTGCGATGCTAGGGAAAAGGCAAAGAAGAGAAGGTGGCAGGGTGTGCTGTAAATGATAGGAAAGCACAGATCCCAGTGTGTCAAAAATGAAGTGAGGGAGGCCAAGTGTATCGAGATCTGAGGTCAGAGAGGCCGATGCAGTGGAAGGAAGTGGATCATTAGGAACTTTCAAGCCATTGGAGGGGTTTTAGCTTTTACTGTCAGAGAAAATGGTGAGTCATGGTCTGACAAAGCAGTGTCATGCTCTGGTGTAGGAATTTTTAGGTGCTTTTTACACACAATGAAATGCAGCTGCTTTAACTGACCCGTGGTTGTCTGAGATTTTTTTAAACGTACACAGTTTTAATCACAGGTACAGTCAAGGTATAGACCATCCATATCACTCCACACAACCTGCTTACAATGCATTAGCTTAGTCTACTTCAGAATTTGCATAAGTGCTGTTATACGGCATGAGCACATTTACAACTGCCCCCATTCACCAAATAACACACGCACGAAAACCATCTGTGCCATGTACATCAGTGGTTCACCCTTTTTTCTGCTTAGTAGTACTCTAGCAGGCAGATATACTGCAGTGTGCTAATTCATTTACTTGTTAATAGATTTATTATCTCCAGGCCATGGCAAACATGAATAAAGAATTGCCGACTGCTTTACAAATTCATAGATATTAAATTTTCTTTCATGGATACATAAAAATACAAAATTGTACTTATTATTTGAATGCCATATCTGTTTTAAAATGTCATACATATTAAGTTCAATTCTGGGTGTTTTGGTTTGTTTTGTACCAGGAATTGAATGCAAGACCTTGTGCTTGCCAGGTGGGCACTGTGGCACTGAGATAAATCCGCAGCATTTCTGGGCGTTTTAATCTTCTGTGTTTCATTGATCATGGAACTGTTTTCTACTGTGTATTCAAACTAGCTGTGTTGCGGAAATGCTTATGTTACTCTGTACAGAACCATTTTCCAGCCCTGCAAAGCAGTGTAGGAGCATTTCGGTTGCCAGCACTTGGTATTATCAGTCTATTATGTTCTAATCTTACCATTCTGATAGTGTATAGAGGTATTTGATTGTAGTTTTAATGTGAAGTCTTCTGATGAATAATGATTTTGAACAGCTTTTTACATTTGCGCTAACCATTCACAGACACACGTGTGCTAGCACCTTTCCTGAGTAATTCTCTGGCTTGATCAAGAGCTTCACATAAATGGAATCACACAGCTTGTTTTTTGGTGTGTGCATTTGCTTTTGTTAGGCATCATCACTTTGCTTTACTGTATTTTTGAGACTTATTCATTTGTTTTGTTTCTGTCAATAGTGTCTTTTTCTTGGTAAATAAGCTTCCGTTGTACGAATAGAGTGCAGTTTAATTATCCATTCTCCAGCTTATCAACTTATGGTCTTCTTTTTGCCCATTTTTGAGTATTATAAAAAAGCTATTATGTTAAATCAGACACCCAAACTTAACTATCATATGGCTTGTCTTACACGAGAAAGTCAAACTATAAATAAATTAAATAGTAAAATAAAAATTAGATAACAGGAAACAGGGAGAGAGCTGTTTTGCAAATGGAAGGATGACCAAAAGGTGGATGGAGGAATAGGAGGGGAGGAGAAGTGGATGGAAAAAAGAAGCAAATTGTGTTGGTACATGTACCACCCCTTCAATAAACGTACAGTAGTGCCTCGGTTTACAAATTTAATTTGTCTTACAATTTTGGAGGAAATGGCTGCTTTCTGTTTGTGTGGAGTTTGCAAATGGAAGCAAAATTTTACCAAACACATTTGTTTGCCAACCAAATTGTTTGCAAACAGAAGTGTTTGTGAACCAAGGTATTAGTTATATTCGTTATGATCACAAACATGGACCAGTAAATTCCCTAATATGGACATTCTTGTACACATGTTATAATACCTGGGTCACACGGTAGCAATATGTTTATAGCTATAAATGTAACTATTGAAAACTTCTAGACCTTTTCCACAGTGTTCTTAGCATTCTTCATTCAGACCAAACTATAATAGCACCAGTGGCTTCCCTGGTCATTTTTCATTTTAGCCCCCCTGAAATGGATTTCGTCCTAGCTCCCTTTGGTTTAGTTGTGCATTTCCCTGATAACTAACGACGTCAAATACTTTTGCATGTGCTTTTTGGCCTTTTATATGTTTTTCTGTTGTGAATTGTTTGTTAAAGTGTTTTATCCGTGTTTAATGTGTGTTTTTTCCCTTTCTCCCATAAATCTGTAGGTATTTATTCCAAAAACAGTCTTTTTCCAGACACGTGTACCGGAACATTCTTCATCCAACTTCTGCCTTGCCATTCACGCGTCAATGGGAGCGAGGCTTTGAATTTTTAAGTCTATTTTATTCTTTCACTTATGTCATTGCCTTCCGTTGCCTAAGAAACCTTTGCCTATCCCCAGTTCCCAAGACATTTTTAAATTTTTCGTTAAAAGCCTTAGGATTTTAGCGTTTTATATAATTTTTTATAATTGCGTCTTGAATTAATGTTGGTTTATACCGTGTGGTAGGAGTGGAGGTATGTTTTTCCAATATAAATATCCATTGCTCCAGAACTGTGTGTTCAAGTTTTTTTTTTTTTTTGTTCCCTTAGTTTGCTTTGAAACCTTCATGCAAATCAAATGACTGTTTTAAGTGTAGCTCTATTTCCGGACTTTTAATTCTGTTCTGCTGATCTCTGTGTCGTCAACCCTCGTGACATTCATACACTCCCTTGACGACCCTTGACTAATGTAGGCTTCAAATCTCTGTTTTTCTTTGTGGAAAGATTTTAATTTTGATCAATCACAATCTGCCATTTTTCTCCTTCTATGGATAGTGACTTTTTTATCTTGGCAAAGAAATCTTTACCTGTCTCAAGTTTATGAATATTTTCTGCAGAGTTTCTAAAGCTTTTGAAATCAACTAAGCATTTTTTGTTAAAAAAGAGAACCTACCAGAAAAAATTTTTGTAGTAGGATTAAATGTGGAGATACATTTAGAGTGACGAGCAACTTTATAACGCCGTCTTTCAATCCAGATGTATGGCACTTCTCTCCATTTATATAACTTTACACCTCTTTCAGGAGTATTTTTAGTGTGGAAGCTTACCATCTTTTTTGTTGCATTTAACCCTAAGTGATACATAATTTTATGTTACTGGTGAAGGTACTTAATATTTATTTCTAATTGCTTGCTGTTACCCTATAGAAATACAATCTCTGCATATTAATCATGTATCTTGGCATTCTGTTAAATTCATTTTTGAATTCAAGTAGATTTTGTTGGTGCATGAACGAGATGCTTTAGAATGTGTTTTGAATGCAGGTAAATTATTCATGAGCAACATGTTTGTGATAAAAGTGATCTTTCATCTTCCTTTCAAACATGTATGCTCTTTAATTCTTATTGTTTCATTCCTCTGTCTAAAAGCAGGTATACCCTGGACGTGGTGGTGCACACATCTAATCCCAGCACTCGGGAGGCTGAGGCAGGAGGACCATTGCGAGTTTGAGACCAGCATGGGCTAAAAAGTGAGATCAATGCCAGCCTGAACTGCATAGGGAGATCCTGTCTCAAAAAGATAAATAAATAAATAGAAATTAATATACAGCCTGCAGTGGAGAATCATAATACTTTTAAATGCTGTTGTTCAAGACTTCACTGAATTTTCTCTGCTTGCTTTATCAGTCAAGGGAGTAACTTTACAATCTTCAATTCAGTGTAAGATCTATTATTTCTTCAACTTGAGATTTGGCTGATATATTTTGAATAACTGTCTCTCTCTGTCTCTCTGCTTTCTCTCTCTCTCTCTCTCTCTCTCTATATATATATATGTATAGAAATATTTATATTTTTGTGGTATATATACATATACACATGTACTTGTGTACCTCTGTCTTTCTGTCTCTCTTTCTCTCTCTTTTTCTCTGTGGTGGAACTAGAGATTGAATTCAGGACCTCATAACCCAAACAATATGGAAATAATCTGTTACTGAGCTACATTTCCAGCTGTATTCATTTATATGTATATCTGTCTATAATCTCACCTATCCACTTATTATGTGTTCCTGAAAATTTGCCTACTTATTTATAACATATTTGATGAAAATACTTTTTTTTTTGCCTCATAGCAATTGTCTCTTAATGAAACTAAACTTCCATATTTTAGACCACTTCTCACTGCCCTCTTAGACCCTTGAGTCTCTTTTTCTTTAATAATTTTCTCCTCTCGTTTCTTTGTATTGGATAATTTCTATTCATTTGTCTTCATGGTTACTTTTCAGTTTTAGAATTTTTATTTGTTTCTTTCCATTTTCCCCAGTAATACTGCATAGTGAGATTTTCTACTTGTTTGCTGCTTAAAATCCTATTACCTCTAATTCTTTGAATGTATTTGTCATTGGATAATCTCCGGCTGTGTTCTGGACGCTGGGTCACATGTCCCAGTTTCTTTGCATATCCAATCAGTTTTAATTGTATGAGAGACATCAATGCACTGCAGGGTCTTTAAAATCCATTATTTTCACTTGAAGATAGTTAATTTTGTTCCGGTTGCCTGGCTGGTCACACCGAACTTGTTTGGCTTTCTGTCACAGGCATGCCTTGTTTATGAAGATCTGTGGAAACTAAAGATACTTAAAATGACTCTGTAACTTGGAACTCAGCCTTCAAACATTTTCTATCCTGCAAAATTTACCAAAGATTATTTTGAGATTTGGTTTTGGAGGAGCTAGAATGGGCATCGCTCAAAGGGCGTGAGCTTTTGCACTCGTTACACACAACCTTTGTATCTCACTTACACCCTCATGGGTGTTAACACCTGGCTGTTAGCAAGACATTAATGAGATCTCACATTTCTAACTAAGCAGGACTCTAATGCCAATAGAATTGCTCAGACTCTGATATCTTTGTTCTAATTTTGATCTCCGGGTAATTTGCTTGCTGGCCATTAGGAAATTTCCTGATTATATGCAGCCTGACCTTTAGCTGAGGACTAATAGAGGGCCTTCATGTGAGTTTGTGGGGTACTGTACTCTTTGCAAATGCCCCCTATCTAGTATCTGGTTCCACATATTCCCGCCAGATCCAACCCCCTTAATGTTGGTGTCCTGCCTGGTCACCCTGTGGAAGTGCCAGCCTTTGTCTCAATCCTGATCCTAGCTCACTGTGATGGGAAAATTTGCTATAGGCAAGAGGGTTAGGTGAGTCCAATGCTTACCATGTGGGCTTTCTTTATCCAAGTTATCAGTCTTTTGTTTCCTGTTCTCTACAGCCTGAAAACAGTTATCTCAGATATTCTATATAGTTTTGTGGCTGTTGATAACTGGATTGCTTGTTTAATACCAGTGGACCCAGAGGAGTCCGTTCAGCAGGAGGACAGTGTATCAGTCCTGGGAGGGCGCAACTGAGGCTTGGACTACAGTAGTAGCAACATAGCTGTTAGGATTAATAGCATTCTGGATATATTTTAAAGTTACGTGCAGCAACATTTCTTCAAGGATCATGTGTGGAATGTGAAGAAAGAGAAGCTGTGGACAGAACAATTTGTGGGAGTTAATCAAGAGTAGTGGAAGTTAATCAGTTTTGGGCATCTTGAGTTTGAGACGTCAGTTAAAGCTTAAGGTGTTGTTGTTCAGTAAGCGACTGGAGACATAAGTGTACATTTGAAAAAGAAAGTAAGCAGCAAATGTAAGTGTGAGAGTCAGTGTAACAGATGGTACATGAAATCTAGAGACTGAAACACAGTGTAGATATGGGAGAAGTTGTTTCTGCATTTTCTCAGCAGTTCATGCTGGATAGTGAGAAATAAGCCAAGCAGATTGAGCCATCGATAGGGTAGTAGGACAGCTAAGGTTGCGTGGTAACTTGGAAGCTGAATTAGAAAGTGTATCATGGATGAGGCAGTGATTAACAGTGACACATGCCATTGCTAAAGTCATGTAAGATAAACACTAAGATTTAATCAGTAGATTTAGTGATATGGAGGTCATTATTGATCTTGTCAAGAGCATTTCCGACAGGGTGTGTGTGTGTGTGTGTGTTGTTATGCTGTGGGAACAAGGACTGACTGGAGAACATTCGAGAAAAAATTTAAGATGAGATGTTTTAGATAGTTAGACAGGGGGCACAAATGACACTAGAGGCAGCAAAAAATGGAGCAGTACCTGGCAGAGGAATGGGAACGAGAGAAAATTTGATCTGCAGAAAATGAGCACATGCATGTATCTCAATGGGAAAGAACAATGAATGAAGAATTATTGATACCCAAGAAAGAGAAGTGGCCTGGTGCACAATGAGACAGACTACAGGTGGCCTCAGGTAGTACAGGGGAGGGAGCCTGTGCAGAGTACTAAGTTAAGCACAAGGAAGAGTATTTAAGCACAATTAGTTGTAAGAAGTTGATGTGGAAGGACACCGTGCTGAAGTTTTCTCGATCACTCCTGTTTTTGTGACTTAACTAGGAAGTGCAGTGGGGGGTCAAAAGGAATGCTGTGAACAACAGAGTGGCGAGCTACCTGGAAATCCATGTGTGGCGAATCCTTGCCTCCCTGGTGGATACAGCTATGCCGGGTTGCAGGGCTAGCCCCTTGCCAGACAGAAGGCCACCTGGATGGCTGGTAGTGGTCTCGGGGCTGGCCCTCAGCCCAGATGCCTCAAGCCTTGCGCCCGCGTGGGCTTTGCCCCATCATGGCGAAGGTCTGGTAGGCTCCATTGGTTTCTGGCCTGTGAGGGACACAGCTATTCCAGTCGGATGTCACAGAAGAGGACACTGGCTCTGGGCTTATTGCTGAGTAAGGGGTTAGGGGCAGGGCTGGGCTTCATTTTGCTGTCATTTTGGTAGCAAAACAGAGGCTTTCAGATTTAATTTTCAGTGTTTTCTTTTTCTTGGTTAAAAGTTGTGCATGTTGTCTAAGATTCACAACACAGGGAAAAACAGTATAGAAAAAATAAATAAAATCTCCAGCATGCTACCACACAGAGCAAAGCACTGGTTTGGGGGCCCCTTTCCCTCTAGGCATTTTCCTCCCTGTGCGCGCCAATGTTTACACACAAGTTGCATCCTGGGTTTTTCACTTGACATTAAATGGCGACTGATTGGAAAATGGGCACCTGAAAATTATGTAGGTTTTGAAAAGTGTAAAAAGGCAAAAGACAGAAATAACAACTACTCTAATCTCCCCATCCAGAGATAATCACTGCGGGCAGCAGGCAATTTTAAGTGGCTGAGCCTCTCTGTGTCTGATTTATTCTTGGATAATCGAATTCAGTGGAGTTTAGCTGTACCCCTTTCCCTCCAGTCCTAAGGGGCCGCGATGCACACTCATATAAGGTGTGCAACATTCTCCACCTAATCTGCTCATTTTGCCAACTACAATCCAGGAAAGTGCACTTCTTTATGCAGAACTGTGTCCATCACTCTGAGAGACAAACAGCTCGCGTCACTCAGTCCAGCTGCTTTCTCCTCTGGAAACTAAACAAGGCCAATTGCCAGCTCCCCGACTCCCTGCATCTGGCTAGTACCGACTCCCTGAGTGACGTGAAGAGTTTAAAACAGTCAAATGAGCCTGCAGTGACAGAATGAAGGGCAGCTCCCAGGGGACTTGAGAGGTCACAGTGTGCTGCTTATTTGATTGGAAAGGAGGCCCTGAGTTCTTTCAGCAGGGAAAGAAGACGGCTCACTCATTCAATTATTCATTTGTTCATTTATGGCAGGAGGAAAACAATTGTAACTGTAAGATCTGGCTGTGATTTGAGCGTGTTGACCCTGGAGGAAAGCTGAATTCTATTGGAAATATGATCTTTTGGTTATAAAATCATCTGATTAGTGCCCTGTGACCATGAGAAGCAGCTCCAGTGGCTGCAGGGGAGGTGGGAGAGCTTTAGAGCAGGTGAAAACAAAAGGACCTCGGGCAGCCAGGGCGGAGCTGGGGCGGAGATCAGTGGGGTCTCGTGTTTAATTCTGGTTTGTTAATGCACGGTGCTCTGGTCCCTTCCTGGTGCTCCCCTCCAAGAAAGAATCAGCTGCAGCAGCACCACACACAATGGCTGCAGTCACTGCACTGTTTAGTGTGCTTTATATTTTTGAATCCTTGCAACAATTCTGTGAAGTAGGTGTTATTCATAGTTTTGCTTTTCAGATGAGCAACTACATACAGAATGGCTGAGTAACTTGTTCAAAGAAAGTCAAATTAGCCAAAAGGCATTTTAGGAAAGACACAAATTTAGGTTTACATTGTAAACCAGTAACCTTCGCACTTTTTTGATTGCTTATCCCACCAGTTCAATTTCTTGGTCATCCAGCCCCAATTTGTGACTATGTGTATATACAGACACTGTGAGCGCACTGCCAGATACTCTGTTATGAGCATAATGCACAGCATAGCTAAGGCTTGAATTCTAAATATGTATCACCGAAAGGGGAGCTAAGTAAACTTATAAATATTTTACAAATCCTGATAGAATTACCCTGTAATTTCGCTAATTTCTCAAGGCCTAATTCACGTTTAATACAGGGTTCATTGTGAATATTTCTGATGAAATATCACATTTCATATTGTTGTAATGATTTCAAGTTTCGCAGGCTTTTTTTGTCACATCTGATTATCTTGTCATGTAGCTTACAAAGGGCTTGTTCTCAGACACTTGGATGTGCTAGTGGTGCCATTTTCTTGTCATTCTTTTATGCTTGAATTGCTAGTGTTAGCTTCAATCCTGTTTCTTTGCAGGAAAGTTTTTAAGGTGCTTATCTGCTTTTTGAGGATGATTTGAGGTAAATTGCATATCTTTTTGCTTTCAGTCTTTCTACTGGGTGTGTGTGTGTGTGTATGGTGTCTTATTTTAGTTTTGATATGCATTTTCCTGTAACTACTGATATTGTGCGCTTCTTCAAATTCTTTGAGAAACACCTGGAAATTATCTTTAGAGAAATTTCTATACAGGTTCTTCAGGCATTTTTAGCTTAACGAGTTGTCTTATTTAAGTGCTAGCAGTTCATTTTATATTCTAGAACCAAGTCTTTTACGGCGAACCTTTGGCTTATGAACTCAACTCTTTCCCCAGGGCTGGTTATAACTCAAGTTGTCAGTACAAGGCTCAGGCTCCTCTGCACAGCCTTCCAAGTCTCTCTCAGTACACAGGCAGGGCTCGGTGTCCTTAGAGAAACATTGGCCCAGGATTTATGAATGGATCCCCACATGGGAAAAGATGTTGTAGTGTTCCTTCCAGAATGCTTTAAGGGTTAAATGTGTGTCTGAGCCCATCTGGACGCACAAGTGGTCGGCACTCCAGTCAGAACTCAAGGCTTTGGTTGCAAATTAAAACTAAAATTCTGGTCACAACCCCAGTTGTTCGTATGTCATCAGTCGTAACTCAAGGGTCTCATCAATTTACAATTATTGTCTCACACGCAGGGCGGTGGCAAGGATGCGAAGAAACTGAGCCCTTGAAGAGTGCAAGTGGGACTCTCAAATGTCGTAGCTGCTTTAGAAAAGCCATTGGACAGTTAAAGAGATAAACATGGTTTGGCATGTGACTAGCAATTCCACTCCTAGCTATATAGTCAAGAGAAATGCAAAACGAGATCTATGTAAAAACGTGTCCACGAGTGACCATAGCAGTGCTACTTAAATGTACATTAGCTGATGCATGGATAAGCAAACTGTGATATGTTCATAAAAGATAAAACTGTTTAACAGTGAAAAGGAAGGGAATACTGACCTATGCTAAGACATAAATCTTAAAAGCATAATGCTAAGAGCCAGACAGGCCATGTGTTATGTGATGCTGTTCACATGAAATGTCCAGAGAGGCAAATCCATACCAAGCAATTGTCTCAGGATGAGGGGAAAGTGAAATGACTGCAAGTGAGGGCTTTAGAACTGGGTAGAAGTGATGGCAGCCCAACTCTGTGAATATAAGAAAATCCACTAACCTGTATGCTTTAAAGGGAAGAATTTCGCAGTATGTGAATTATATTTCAATACAATTGCAATTAAAAAGAATTAGTGTGTAACTCTATTTAACTCAACACCCACTACCTGCACAGCACACTGACATACAGTTATGGTGCGTTGCTCTCAGCGCTTCAACACTGCGTCTTCCCTCCTTTCCTGAGGGCACCTCTCCTGTGACACAAGACTCAGGAATGTCTGCTATGTGCATTTAAATCATGAGACGGGCCCAAGAATCAACTTTTACCCTCCACGTCAAGAAAGTAAATTTCTGTCTCATTTTCAAAACCCAAAGACGAAGAAACAAATCATTCCCACATCCCTCATGAAGGACCACTGAATTTATTTCCAGCAAAAGTCAGTTGCAAACAGCAGCCTGTTTGTCCATTGGAGACCCAGCTCCACCACTACACCAATTCCAGGGCAGAGAAGGATTCATTGGTAGGGCAAGTCTACGAGAGGCTGGGGCCAAGTATGACCCGCTAATATAAACAGAACAAGTGAATATGGATTCTGCTGTAGGTAGGCTTTGGGGTTTAGTGGCGATAAGACAGAACCATCTTCTTCTGATGTTTCTGTTTTGTATATGGGTCCAGTCAGAAGTGAGATCCTGTGCTGAGAGTGAAGGAGGATTAGGGAAGAGTGTCAGAGGTTCGCAGGTGGCAGATAAGGTCTGAGATCTATGTTGTGGATAAACTGAGGGAAAGTTGAACAGAGACATGTGAGGACTGTTTGCAGTTGCTAATCATGCAGCCAGCATGCAATCAGCTTCCCTGAAGTACAACTTTCTCTAGAACTATTCACCTGCTGAGGTTCAGACACAGAGAAAACAGATATTTCAGCTCAAGCAGAGTTGAGGTAACAAAAATTAGAAACAAGAGAGTTTAATCAAGTTATTAGCAAGAGAGTAAGTGAACTGATGTGTCATGCAGCCCGATTAGGATACAGGGTCAGGCAGAGGATGTGGAAGGCTGATGGAGAGCGGGGGAGACCAAGGGGCCCCATGCTGATGAAGAGTAATCAGGGAGAAGAAGAGACCCAACAATGCAGAGGGAGAAGATTTTGTGGCCAAAGAGTGGGGCACTTAAAACACTGATTCCAGAGGTGGAGGACGACAGGAGATGACAAGATCTATGATGTGACTGCAAGAGTGTGTGGTACAATGAAATGAAAAGAGAATACTTGGAAATAAGGAAGTTGAGGAACTTGGAAGTTAGAGCTTGGAGGAATGAATTGCATATACATAGGTGTTGAAGGCATCCAGGAAGATGCTGGAGCTTAGGAGGCAGAAGGGTGCCCTAAGCCAGCTGCCTAGTACTCCGTGGATGGGACTAAGGAGCATGGGAGATCAGAAAAGGCTTTGCTGGTCTGAAAGGTTAAGACAGATACACCTAAATGGCATAGGACGTGAACCAGTAAAATTTCTTCCTTGTTTTGTTTAGTTTTAGAACAAGATGGAGGGGTGACAGTCAGGAGCATTGCCACCTCTGGACCCCAGGACCCATAAGATGTGAAAAACTGATCTCATATTGCACTGAGTGCCATACGAGCTGGGAGTGGTGGTGCACACCTGTCATTGCAACACTCCCGAAGCTGAGGTAGGAGGCTTGCTATGAGTTCAAGGCCCGCCTGGGCTACATAGTGAGTTCAAGGCCAGCCTGGACTACATAATGAGGCCCTGTCTCAAACAAAAGAAGGAAAGAGAGAAGAGAGAGAGAGAAATGAAGGAAGGAAGAAAAGAAGGAAAGGAAGAAGGAAGGAAGGAAGGAAGGAAGGAAGGAAGGAAGGAAGGAAGGAAGGAAGGAAGGAAAAGACAGGGTGCTGTAGGGCAGGGATATTTTCCGAGGGGAGCCAGAAAGGCATGATGGCGAGCACTGAGGGAGAGACAGCAAAGGAGAGGCAGGGGAGCTGCAGCATTAGTTACGAGCATGAGAACAGCATAATCAGTTCCGAGCACTGCACAGGAGCAAGCATCACAGGCCCAGAGCCTCGTGTTGCACACCTCAAGCCTACACCGCGGCTTCTATTTGCTGCTCCAAATCACTGCATTAGGAATCATCACTGTTACAGATAAAGCCTGCAGGGGAAATAGACTCACTAGCAGCTTCTACCAAGTCAGTGTCAGATTCCCAGGGCAAGACATTTCTCCTACACAGGGCCATGCCACCTCTTTTGTATTCCCTCCAGTAGTTCATGAAGAGTGCCATAAATATTAGTCACCACTCTGTTTATTTTTCTGGCTCACAGGAAGTGAGTTGCTGTGAGATGTGATTGGCGTGGAGAGCAGTTGGATTCACGCAGTCTTTTCTCTCAAAGCGGGCTCCTTAGAAGGAACCGACTTCGGACTCAGCTAGCTCGACTGTGTTCTGCACAGTACTGAGTGCTGAGCCCAGGGCCTTCATGCGGAGATACATCGCCAATTCATTTTTATTTTTGCTAATTTGCCTAGGGTGAGCCTGAACTTGTGATGCTCCTGTCTCAACCTCCCAGAGATCTGAGACTATGGTGTATGCCACCATAACCAGCTTCACCAGACTTCTGATCTGTAGAGATAGGCGATAATTTGGGAAACCTTGAACCCTTTCACAGCAGACTGATTCTTCTGGAGAAACTAAAATAGGGCAAATTCTTCAATACTCCTCTCTTTTGGAGTGGATCTTGGTGGACTTGGGTTTCAGTGGGCCTGCAGCTCCTTCAGCCAATCAGTATAGGTTGACTTTCTGAAACACGATCTCTTGGAGTCCCAACCCTCCCCACAAAGGAGTTCCACCATCCCAAGATAGTCACATTGGGTAAGGCCACAGGTGTGTACCTGACTAACAGGCCAGCTCAGGGTAGTCTTCCAGCCATCCCTGCCAAGCATAATGCAGCTGTGGGAGTGAGGCTGTCTGGTGTCCTGATCCTTCTAGACCAACTCATAAGCCAGGTGAACACTCCGAGGCCTGCCCGAATTCCTACCCCGTGGCATGGTGAGTCACTTTCTTAATGAGTTGGCTCTTGGGGTTATTTGTTGAGCAGCACTAGCCAGAACACAGGGCTAGGAGAGACGAATATTCAGCTCTGTTAGGCCACACAGCCTCCATCCATATTCTGTGCTGTGCTGCTGACAGTTAAGACAGCTGGATGTTCTCTGAGCATGGCTTTGGTGGTGTGCCAACATGGCTTTTCTCTTGCCAGCCCATCTCAGTGCTCAAAGGCCAGCTTCAAGATCAGTTTCTTAGGTCTCCTGTCCCAATCCTCTGGGAGGAATTAGCAGCTCCTTTGGCCTTGCCACCACAAGTCACTTGCTTATTCTCTACGTCTGGACCCCTTCACAGGGTTCCCATCTGTTGTGATTTCCTATCTTCATTCTTATACCATGAGCTGCCAAAGGACCAGGTCTAATTCTCCTTGGACTGTCCTCTTCTGCCAAAGATATTGGTACTATAATGTGGGTTTCCATAATGTTCCAGAGATAGGAATGAGGCTTTGACTACAGGAACCCCACTCCTGGAAGAAAAGTAGCTCAGGTGGAGGGAGGTAGGTTAGGGCATGCTGATGTCAGCTTTACTTGGCAGTTTGTTTCTGGAAGTAGTGGGTATCTGTGTACAGGATTGATTCTTATGGCCAGTGGGTATGAAGAACCTTGTCTAAGGACTATGTACAGGCCAAGGACCAGGAGATTCTAAGATGTGGGCTTCTCAGAGTTGAGGGTGTTTTTCTCTTTTGCTAAGGATTCACCATTTCTGATCTGTAGGTTGCACATCTCTAGTTGGTACAGGATTGACTGCTCAGATCTGGTAGCTCAGAGCAAGTGGAGAGCTGCAGGGGTGAGTCTGTGCTTGTCACTAGGTGGTTAGAAATTTGGAATGGGCCTTCACATATGTTCCCTCTTGTTGAGTTTGGACTGATCCCTCAAGGCTGAACATATGAACTTGGAAATCCTGGCTTGAAGGTAATGAGCTCATTGTGCAGTGGAGCTACTTTACAGAGAGTGAAGAGAGAGGGTGTGCTTCCTTTTGCCCCCAAAGATTTGCTTAAATGGTTTATATACACCCACCCCCAGCAGTTCCTCAGGCTTGGGGACCAGGCCCACTGTGTGGCATAAATTCTGACTCTTTCCTCTCTTGATCTCGCCACTCCACAATTCACTGGAGGAGCTGTTGACCCTTCTGCCTGACTCCTGAGAAATGACATCTTGATGGGTCACATGCTCTGACTAGCCTTTCCCATGTCAGGATCTTAAGTTTTATATCTCCAGAATGTGAGGCCTTGGCTGGTGTGTAGGCAAGGCCTCCTCCTGCCTCCACTGGCAGTAACTAGAATTGAGACAGTGCCTGTGGCCTCCTCCTGTGATAAAGTCCTGGCTCCTTGGCCCCATGAAGGAAGCAGGTATTGGCAGCTTTCCAAGGACAGGTTGGAACTTTTGTACTTGTCCAGTCCAGGGGGCCAATTAACAGTGGGTTAATCACAGCCTAAGACACCCAATCTATTTGTTTACTGAGTCATTATTAGATCAGGCCAATTAATAGTTTTTGGATGGATTTTTAATCTCTTTGAGGCACCCACGATGTGAAGGTGACAATTTGCAATTACCAAGGCAACAGGTGATAAACAGCACTGACCTTAAAAGCAGAAAGAAGTCCTTCCCACAGCCTCCTCGATTCCATACACAGAGAATGCATTTGAAAGATTAGACCCAGGGGTGGGGATAATACTAAGAGAAAGGAACACTTTGAAAGCCTCCTTGGTTGTGACTGACACTGTTTTGAAAAGCCCTACATTTCATTATCTTTGTAGCAACTAGCAGAAGTAGAGTATGTAAACGAAGGCTAGCAGGTCTACCACACGTGTGGTAGCCACGGAACTCCTCCAGGCTCCCTCTTAGAAAGGTCCAGCTGCAGTCCTGACCCTTCCTGTAATTTCAGGGAGCACAAAACATCAAGCTCTTTGTGGTGAGCCTTCTGAGACCAACACTCGTAATGCCCAATAGGCAGATACTGTGGATATCAAAGAACCTGTGGTCCCAAACCCACCAGATGACACGCCCAGTAGGACCTCTTAGGATCTCTGAGCTGACCTCATGCCTCAGTAAAACACCTGCGACAATAACCCTGAGCGTAGGGATTGGATCCAGCATGGCCCAGCTCTCCAATTCAGGATGCCCATGGTTTGGATTTTCCAGTCTTGCTGGTTGCTCTGATGACGGCGGCAAGCCTGGGGGATGGGCCTGCCTTGCAGACTGAGAAGGTGACTTATATGAGATAGAAGTCCCCGAGGCAAGCTCCAGGAGCACGTGGTCCAGGAGGCTTCCCAAAGAGAGGTCAGTGACGAGGACACTCACTTAGGGGACAGCCAGCTTGCTTTCGCCAATGGTGATTGTGTGCCTTAGTCCTTCATGGCAGAGCAATGCCTAAGCTTAACCCGAGGCCACATATTAAACATGTGCTGCAGGCTGAATCTCTTGTGGGGGCCGACAATGCTGGAGGCATTTGTCCTTTCCAGAACTTTGCTCCCAAATATTAATGGCGAGACAGCTTCAGGGTTTTCAGAATGAATCAGCTAAGGTTGACAAATTCTTGAGAGGAAAAGAGTAGATTTACAGTGCATCTCACACCGAAAAGTGCTTGGGCATCCCCAGGGATCTTGGTAAAATGCACATTCCGGCTTGGGGTTCTAGGGCTAGGGTCAGGTGCCACATGTCCCATGTATTCTCTGGTTATGCCACAGGTGCCTTGCAGTCCCTGGGCTACAGGTGGAGTGGCAGGAGACTGAGCAAGGCTGGAGCTGAATGCTCAGTGGGCCAGGCCAGGGGCAGCCCGGGGCCTGATGGGAAAGGCCCAGTATGTAGCTCAGCCCTGGGTCCCAGGGACATCATGGCCACAAGAGACATCACAGCAGGAGCTCAGAGTTGGGGTGCCAGGGGCCCCATGCTAGCACCT